>VZZY01007814.1:9018-49526 GCA_013400335.1 Eurystomus gularis | reverse complement strand
CACGGGGAGAGCCCGGGGCACGGAGAGAGCCCCGGGCACGGAGAGCCCGGGGCACGGAGCGGGCGCGGGGTGCGGGGACCCCCCCAGGGCACGGAGTCTCCCAGTGCGCGCACGGACCCCGCGGTGCGCGGAGCGGCTCCGGGGTGCAGGGACCCGCCAATGCACGGAGCGAGTTTGGGGTGCAGGGATCCCCCAAGGCACGGAGCAGCTCTGGGGTGCAGGGATCCTCCCGCTGCACGGAGCGGGTTTGGGGTGCAGGGATCCCCCAAGGCACGGAGCAGCTCTGGGGTGCAGGGATCCTCCCGCTGCACGGAGCGGGTTTGGGGTGCAGGGATCCCCCCCAGTGCACAGAGCCTCCCGGTGCACTGGTGGACGCCGCGGTGTGCGGAGTGGCTCTGGGGTGCAGGGATCCCCCAATGCACGGAGCGAGTTTGGGGTGCAGGGACCCCCCCGCGCCCAGTGCGCGGAGTGACCCCGGAGTGCAGGGATCCCCTTAATGCCCGGAGTGGCCACGGGGTGCCCGGGTCCCCGAGTGCACGGAGTGGTCATGGAGTGCAGGGACAAGCTCCGGGGTTCGGGGATCCCCCCCCCCCCCCCCCCCCCAATGCACAGAGTGGGCAGGGGGTGTACAGAGCGTCCTAGTGCACGGACGAGCTTCGGGGTACATGGACCCTCCCGTTGCACGGAGAAGCCCCGGGGTGCAGGGAACCCCCCAATGCACGGGTGCATGAACGGCCCCCGAGGTGGGCGGTGGTGGCTTCAGTGTGCAGGGGCTGGTTTTGTGGTGCCGGGACCCCCCACAGGACACGGAACAGCCATGGGGTGCACGGAGCTTCCCAGTGCATGGATGGACTTCGGTTTGTATGGACCCCTCCAGTGCACGGAGCAGCCCCAGGGTGCATGGATGGGTTGTGGAGTGCACGGACACCTGGAACATGGACAGTCCGGGGTGCCAGGAGGGTCCCTGGGGTGCACAGATGAGTCCTGCTGAGCTTCCTTTGCTTTGCACTGTGCTCTTTTAGCCTGGAGAGAAGGGATAAACCTGCTTTTTCCCTTCCTGTCTCGACTCTTGTCCCATGCATGTCTCCCTAGCTCGGCACAGTGCACCCCAAGTTTGGGGTAACACCTTGCACCTCCAGACTTTCACCGTGCACACTCCTGCAAGCTGAGCTGTGGTGGGACTTCAGGTTAACACCATGTCCTGCTCCTTTCTGCAAGTCGTGGCTGCTCCGCTGCTGCACCTTATTTCTGAGCACCCAAGCAAGGAGCAGCAGCCCCTGACCAGGGGTCGGGTCCTGTCCTCTGCAGGGAGGGGCTTCAGTCAACCCCTTGAAAGTCAAATAGGACTGGAGCTGCTTGAGGTTTGGCAGAGCCTGATGGTGAACGCCTGGAAGATCAACGGTTAAAGTCACGCAGTGGTTATCGAAATGTTTGCTGTGCAAGCCCTTTTGCAACAGCAGTGATGAAATGGGTGCGGAGTCGCTGCCAAGGAGGTAGACTTTAGCAGTCGGGGAGGGGGAACAAAATCCATGTGCCTTCCTGATCCCCCTCTGTGGGTTGACATCTCGAGGTTCGGTTGCTGATGGCTTCCCTGATGTCGTGTAAATGTTTCCCTTGTTTTCCAGCCTCTCCTGGCTCTAAGCAGTCTGTACCTGCCTGCAGAGAGCACCGCCACATGTTATCTGAGACCTATCCCCAGCCCGACCTGTGTGCTCAAAACCAGCAGTCTGTGGGGTGGGGAAGCCTTGAAGAGGTGAACCAGCAGTTGCATAAAAACCCCCTTTCTTACCCAAAGCAAGCCCCAAAGTTGCATGTTGAGTTGCAGGAGGAAGGACTGGTGTCACAAGGTGTGGAGCCAAGGCACGACGGCTGCTGTGGGTTATCACAAGCTGGGTGTGCCTTTGATTTGGGGTAAAACGTGACTCGATTTTGGACTTTTCCTCATGGAATAGCAGGCCTTTGTGCTGTTTTATGGTCAAGCAAGCTTAGGATAATGTTTCTGGCTGTGTCCCAGCTGATTAAAGTTCAGTGCCTGGCTAGCAAGGCTGATTAAGTCAAATATGCAGCATCTGGGGTAATAGTGCAATGCTTGCCGAGCAAGTTGGCTTGAAGTAGTGGTGAGGAAGCAGGTCAGAGTCACCACCAAGGAGTTAAATGGTCTCAGCTCTCAGAGAAAACCTGCTTCCCCTTCAGTTTGCCCCGTCAGGGTGCAGCTGCTGTTTCTAACGGGTAGTTTTGTGCTTGGTGGTTAGTGCTATCGCTTCTTAACGGCGGGAACAACGTTATCTCTGTGAGCAAAGCTGCAGACTCCCTTCCTTGCATGGCGGGGACGTGTAGGAGACACCACTCACTTCAGGGTTCAGTTATGCTGGACAATCTCTCCTGCCTAACTGTGCTGTAAATCCGTGGCACTAGGGGCTTGGTACTGGTATTGGATCAGACTCCTCGCTTGGCATCCTCCTTCACACCCATCCCTATCTGTGCCAGCACAGCAGCTCCCCGTGCTGCCTGCAGCAGATAGCAGACCTGGGGCTGGGTGGGGTATTTAGGAGAGGAGAACTTTTTTTCTCATTCCTTCTTTTAATTAAAGCTAGCTTGATGCGTTTATCCAAAGCACTCATCCCCAGGCAGCTATAGGAGCAGAGTTCCCCAGTACTGGAAGGGACACCGAGTTGACCAGCCTCAGAAGGTGTGGGCTGTGCAGCAGTGGTAGCTCAGAGGAGCAGGGCTGGCACAGGGCTTAGGGCTTTAGAGCTGTAAGCTGCTTGGGGAGAGCTGGCTTTGTGTTTATACAACACCTCTGAAGGCCAGCCCTGCTAGTGTCTCCGTTGGAAGTGTAAAGATTTCCAATGAGGCCCGTAGGTCCTGATGCCCCAGAGGACTAGGATTAATAAGAGGAAACTTTTGGCTTTCAACTCCATTTATCTCTTGCCTTTTGCCCACGTAAATCCTTGTCTTGGAAACTTAGGCTGAACCAGCCAGCCCGGGTGGTGCTGCTGACAGTCACTCGACATGTGTTGACTTGTTGGCATCTCCAACCCTCGGCCCCTGGGTTAGCAGGGACAGTGCTCTGGCTGCTGCCAGCTCTGCTCATTGGGTCCATACGTGGGTCCTCTGCTGTGCTGTGGCTCAGTGCTTTGGTTTTATTTGCTGGGATTTTAGTAAACAACCTGAAACGTCATTTATTTTTGCATGGGGTGCTGCTCCTCAGTGCTGTGAGCTGGACCTGCCTCTTGTACACTGACCTTGTGCTCTGCTTGCCAATGTTTGCCCTGCTCCTGTTTTTAAAAGTTGCTGGTTTCTGGCTGGTTTTGCCCCTGGTCTGGCTGGGGTTGGAGCTGAGGAGGGAGAGGTGGGAGCCATGGGTAAGGCAGAGGTTCTCACAGCACCAGTTGAGACTGGCTTAAACTGTTTTTCTGGAAAACCCATTTAGCCCGCAGTCTTGCCACCACCTAAGGGAGGGTTCTTCACCTCTCCTCACTGATAAGCGCCTTCAAGTTTATCACCAGCGAGGGGCTGGGACCCTTGTGAGCTCTTCCCATTTCATTCCAGTGGAGTGGCTGATGCTGAGACCTTCCCCCATCCCTTTAGGGCATCTGGCTGCTTCAAGAAGCTGTCCCACCCTCTAGAAATGAGGGCAAAGAGAAGAAACTGCCTCTTCCCAGGTCGAAACAAGTCTTTTAGGAGCACCAGTACTGCCCATGTCCTGCCAGCCTCCACACAACTTTGCTTGCCCCGTCCTTGGCTGGCCACGCTTGGCTCTGGCTGCCGGGGGGGTGAAGCTGAGAAACCTCGGGAGCTATTGGGTTTCTGCTGGCAGCATCGCAGGCGTGCAGCTGCGATCTCTTGCTTTCCCCCTCTTTTGCAGAGTCACGGTGATTAGTGAGGGCTGGGGTACAAGCTGAGTCTTTGGTTGTGGGCTGGGTTTTGGAGAACTTTGGGGCTTTTAAGCTTGTAACCTGCAGAACCGAGGGAAATTATTACTCCTTGGGGAATGTGACCTGTCTTGAGCTCCACCTTGCCAGGCAAGCTGGCATGCCAGTAAGATTTTAGCTGGTTGAAGTGCTGCAGGTGTGGCTTTTTCCACAGCTGCTGAGCTCTGGATTTGCTGCACATGGAGGAAGAGCCCCAGACCTGTGTAATGTCCAAGAGATAATGCACGACATCTCTGGCTGGCTTGAAGTCATCTGAAATCTCTGTAGTGATACTTGGCCTCCTTGAGTCAATTGAAGCTTTGGATCTCATCCAAAAAAAGAGGAAGTACATTTTAAATTGTAAGTGTGCAAGAGGCTGCAGGTAGCTCTCTGGGTGGGAGTTTGAGCTGATAATAAACAGACATATACATTGCAGAGCATTTTCTAGTGGAGGTAACGCAGTTGCCCCCATCCACCCTCTGCCTCTGGCACCTTTGAGAAGGATGTTGGTGTTCGGGATGAGACACTCGTGATCCTTCTTAAACCAGACCATAAGCAGAGCAAGGCCAGGGCTGAGCTGTGGTTAAAATGTGATCTTCTTCAGCATCTACTGCCAGGCTCACCCATCTTTCCAGCGTGTTGCTGGACTCTCCTGCAGGCAGTGGTATACTCGTTTTTGAAAGGTGGTTTCTATTCTGCTCCAGGAATGGCTGCTGCGCTCTTTGCTTTGTCTCTACTGTTTACTAACAATACCGTTGGCAGCAAACCTCTGTTTTTACTGTGTGGCTTCCTTGGGAGATGTTATCTTGAGGTTGTTTCATCTTCTTCCTTTGTGGTATTGTCTGGAGCTCCCAGCTTTCCGGCAGGAGAGGGTGGATGGAGTGCCAGCAACCAGCAGTGAGTACACTGAGCACCCTGAGAGTCAGGCCATGGTGGTATTTAGTACACGTCCTTTAAGGAGAGAGTGAGTTACTTAAAATCTCTTAGCTGCAGACAGTGGTGGTGCCGTCGCTGGCACAGCGTGTTCCCTTCCTTGCCTGCAGCGTGCTGAGGTTGGCTAAGAGCGTGCATCTCTGCAATCTCATGCAAGGTTCCTCTTGCATGTGTTTATAACATCGAGTCTACTGGGAGAAGCAGACTGAAAAGCAGAGCCCCAGTAACAGCTCTCCTCTGTCTCTCTTTGATTTGCAGAACAATCAAGTTCTTGGGATCGGAAGTGGTTCCACGATTGTCCACGCAGTGCATCGATTAGGTAGGATGCTCCCCTTCATGTCCATCCCACCGCAGAAAGTCCCCTTGTCCAGCTGCCCCAACTACTTCGAAAACAAGCTGGTTGCTGCCGTAGAGCTGATGCATTGGGTCTGTTCACCAACTGCTTTGTCCTCCTTGAAGCTGAAGGTTAAAACTGGGTCTTGTGCTCCAAGTTTATTGCATAGAGGGTCCTGAGAAGGTAATGATTTGCCACCTGTTCTCCCCATACAACAAGTCAAAGCATTTTACTGGCACCCGCCGCAAACCGGAGCTAAATCCCGCTGTTTTGTTCCAGCTCTGCCAAATCCTGGCTTGCTTTGTGGCTTTGGGCCATGCAGCTGCTCTGCTTCCCTTAACCCATTTATTTGTATGCGGCTGATGTTACTTGCTCACATTCACACTGGAGGTCCTGCTGAGATGTAATGAAAATGAGGGATGTGATTTTTTTTTATACCCTACAGCTAGTTTTATCTGCTTGCCCCGGGTGCAAGTCTGCTTAAGATGTGATTCAGAAAATTTTAGCAAAAGACTCAAGTGAGGCAAATGCATTTTTGCAAAGTGAATGTGAGGGTAATTATCCTCACGCCTCATTACAGAGGGTGCAGAGGTTTAAAGGTTCCTTCAGGGCACTCTCAGCCCTAGGGCAGATGTGACTTTTCATGTCCTACTGAATCACAGAATGGTAGGGGTTGGAAGGGACCTCTGGAGATCATCCAGTCCAACCCGCCTGCTAAAGCAGGGTCACCCAGAGCAGGTTGCCCAGGAATACATCCAGGCAGTTTTTGAAAGTCTCCAGAGAAGGAGGCTCCACAGCCTCTCTGGGCAGCCTGTTCCAGGGCTCTGCCACCCTCACAGGGAAGAAGTTTTTCCTGATGTTTAGGTGGAACTTCCTGTGTTCCAGTTTGTGTCCAGTCCTATCACTGGGCACCACTGAAAAGAGACTGGCCCCATCCTCTTGACACCCTGCCTTAAGCTATTGATAAGCATTGATCAGATCCCCTCTCAGTCTTCTCCAGGCTAAACAGCCCCAGGGCTCTCAGCCTTTCCTCATCAGAGAGATGTTCCAGTCCCTCAGTCATCATTGTAGCCTCTGCTGGACTCTCTCCAGCAGTTCCCTGGGATGCGTTAGCGCTGGGATGTGGATTAAGAACAGCCTCTTGTATGTATTGCATCTTCAGTCCTTCCAGCAGCAGCGTTTCCTTGAAGCTTGTAGCCCGTGTACTTGCTCTGGTGTGAGAGCTGTTGCTGACTCTCAGGCTGTTGCCTTATGCCAAAGGATCGTAATTGCTAAAATAACATTTAGTCCATAATGATATCTCAGTAATAGATTTTAGTCATTTGAGGTTAACCTGGGGGAGGAAATATTTCCTTCCATTTAATGGAATACTGTATTTTATTAGTCCTTTCCCTGCCATATATTTAAATGTTCTATAATAAATGAATGTGATGTCCCCAAGGCAACAAGCCAGAAAACCTTTCAGGCAGCTGCTGAAGCTTTATGTTTACATGGAGAGCAGCAAAACCTGTCTAATGGAGTGAGAGAGGGGACTGGGGCTAATTTCCCAGGTGACGATTTGCTGACGAGGCTGCTGGAGGCACAAAGGTTAATGGCTCGTGGTGTCTTGGGCTGAGCCAGGGTGGGTGTTGATACGTTTCTGACTGTAGGAACTGAGCCTTAGCCTGTGCAGGGTGGCACCTGTTTGCTTTTGGAGCGTGACTGAGTTATTTGCAAGCCAAGCAAGTAATTGCAGTGATTCAGAGGGGCTGCTTGGAACTGAGATTTCTTAAAGTGAAAGTTGGTGTGTTTTTTCCCTTCTGCAACAAACCAACCGAGGCTTCTTTTTTTTCCTACAGCTGAGCGGGTTAAACAGGAGAACCTGACGATTGTCTGCATCCCGACGTCTTTTCAGGTAAGTGCTTTTCTCCTTTGCTTTCTGCTTGTCCAAACGCTCACGCAGGCGATGGTCCCTTTGGCTGTGGTGGGCAACCATGCTTCTCTCCAGACTGGCTCACTGCGGCGTGAGTTAACTGGAAGCACTGGTGAAAGCAGTTGTGATGTAGCCTGCAGATGGACCTCATGGAGCCGGTGGTGATGGTGCTGTGTTGCCCTGACCTGGGCTGCAGGGATGCCGTAGTGCTCAGAGGCATGTTTGCTGGGATGAAAAACTGGATATGAGCCACCAATGTGCAGTTGCAGCCCAGAAGGCCAACCACATCCTGGGCTGCATCAAGAGAACTGTGGCCAGCAGATCAAGAGAGGTGATTCTGCCCCTCTACTCTGCCCTGGTGAGACCTCACCTGGAGTATTGCGTCTGGTTCTGGAGCCCCCAGCACAAGAAGGATGTGGACCTGTTGGACTGTGTCCAAGGAGGGCCACCAAAATGATCAGGGGAATGGAGCATCTCTCCTATGAAGACAGGCTGAGAGAGTTGGGGCTGTTCAGCCTGGAGAAGAGAAGGCTCCAGGAAGACCTTATAGTGACCTTCCAGTACCTGAAGGGGCCTACAGGAAGGCAGGGGAAGGTCTATTCACAAGGGTTTGTAGTGATAGGACAAGGAGTAATGGTTTTAAGCTAGGAAAAGACAGATTTAGGCTGGATATTAGAAAAAAGTTCTTTAACATGAAGGTGATAAATCACAGGAATGGGCTGCCCAGAGAGGTGGTGGAGGCCCCATCCCTGGAGTCATTCAAGGTCAGGCTTGATGGGGCTCTGAGCAACCTGACCTAGTTAGAGATGTCCCTACTTGTGTAGGGAGGTTGGACCAGATGACCTTGAGAGGTCCCTTCCAGCCTGAAACATTCTATGATTCTGTGTTATGAACCAGTGCAGGAGCACTGGATATGTTGGTGTTGATGTGTGGCAAGCTCTGGATCCCGCTTAAAAAGGAAAAATGATGTTTCGTGCTGAACCAGACTCATAATGCAAAACTCATTGGAGGCACTTAATCTCCTTTGATTCTGTATCAAGCCCTGAAATCTGTAAAAATCATGCTGCGAGCCATAATAGTAAGCTCTGGAGAAACTTGAAATGCATCAACTAGCTTTTGTAAGAAATGCAGAAGAGAAATCAGCTTAATATTTCCTTTGCTGCGCAGCTTTTGCAGGAATTGGTTTATACCAAGCTAGCTGTTGAGGGTTTTGCAGGGAGAGGGAGAACATGGTTGCTTGGTGAAATGCAGAGCTGCTGGGGAATCTTCTGAGCTGTTTACCATGCCATCAGGCAACTGTCTTTGATCTCTCTTCCTCTATTCCCTGAGGTGGGAATTGCTGTCACCTTGTCCCCTTCAGGCAGGGAGACATGATGGGGACCACCCATGGGGTTTTCAAGGCAGGGTGGCAGTGGCCTGGTCTAGGAATTGGCCATGCGTCCTTCTTACAGTCCTAGTGTGGACCTTGGGATTGTACTTTTGTCACAACTTTTTCACTGTGAGGACAATGAAGCAGTGAGGCAGGCTCTGCAGAGTCCATTCTTCAAGGTTTTCAAGACTGGAGCGGGTAAAGCCCTGAGCAACCTGGTAGCTGACCCTGCTTTGACTTGGAGATTGGATAGAGACCAACCTCAACTATCCTAAAATCTTATGAAAACTTAACATCCTCTTACCCTGCAGATGTTCTTCAAGTGTGCGTGTGGGACTCTCTCTTTTCCTAGCTGTTGCAAACAGCCAGCGGCAACTGGGGTATAATACAAACTGCTGCAAAGGGCAAAAAAGTGAAAACTAGGGTTTGGGTTTTTTTTTCTCTTTTGTAACCTATATCGGTACTTCTGTTGCATACATAGACTGTGGTAAGAGTCTGTCTTTGATCTCTCTAAAATTATTCCCATCCTGAGATACCATGTCTCCTTTGAGCCTAGGAAAAGTGCTGAGTTGAGTCATGAGCTCTGACAGAAAATACTGATAAAGTTCTCGTAGTGAACGTGGGATGGAGCCTGTGCTGCCTTGAAATGTTGGAGTAGTTCGTGTAACACTAGAGAGTTTCTTACCCTCAAAACAAGAAGTTGCTGTTAAAGGGAAGAGGTAGATCATACACCTGCAGGAGCCCAAACTCCTCAGACAAGGGCTGCCTCGTGTCTTTTGCAGTCTCTTAGACCTCAGCCAATTCCCAGTGAAGCATTCCCAGGTCAGCAGAACAGCCTCTTATTTTCGCTATGTCCAGGTGTAAATGGCTGCCTGAGGTCACGGGCAAGGAAGAACTGGTTTCAGTGGGCTTTTATTCTCCTCCCTCCCCTGTTATTCCATCACCATCAGTAACGTTAGAGCCGGGGTAAGTATCTGTCCCTTGGCTTTTGCGTTGTGTCTCCTTTTCACCTGGACATGCGCTGAGAGCACAGAATGAGACAGTTCTTGGCGAGTGCAGTGCAGTTCCCAACGCTTTCCCCAAGTCATGGGAGCTCTGCTTTTGATTCCTGCTGCTCTGCTCCCATCTCCTTGCAAGCAGGGAGCCTGAAGGGAACCACCTTGTTTCCACTCTGCTGATTCCAAGCCTGTTGAGGATCTGGCCTGCATGTGCAGCATGGTGGTTCTCAATGCTTTCTGTTCTCAGACCCGTGAAATCTCTTAACGTGGACACTGTAAACCCACAGATTTTTATTCTTTTTATTTTGTGAGTCTTTAGGGCAATTCTAGTGCACAGATCAAGAGCTCACAGCCCATGGGTATTGAAACTGCATGCTGTGAAACACCACCTTAAATGATTTAAAGCAGATCTCATTGCCAGGAGTACCACTTGCTAACTCTTCTTAATGTTTCTGGAATGTCAGGACATGCGACTTCATGCACTTCGTTAGTATGAGTGGGTAAAATTCAGGGGAATCATTTGATACAGGCTATCACATGGGGGTTTCTTGGTCTAGCTACAGCATGGTAGGAAGTTCAGACTCAGGCAGAGTCCGTGCAATGAGAGAGTGTCCCTCAGGTGATGATCTGGAACATATAAAGTTCAACCAATTCAACGTTCCGCAACCTTGAATTCCTGTTTAAACTGATGGACCAAGCCGAGGGCAACTCTGGGTGCTCTGTGTTGTATTGCCACTAGAGGGAAATCCACGGCCACTTCAGTAAAAGTAGATGGGAGCCACCAAACAGCTATTTCAGGAGGCTTCTCACGCTATTTCCAGGATGTGAGCTTTTCTTTTTTTTCCATGTTTTTGGTTTCTTTCCAACATGAAAAATAGTTCCATTGTTAGTCCTGCATTGGGAATCTTGCTCCCATTTTTCACCTGAAGGAAATCAGAGGCTGGATAAATGTGAGGGAGAATGATGTCCAAGCTGAAACAACACAGGGACTCAAAAATCCCATATCTGCTCTAGTGCTTAGATACAAGTGATTCCCACCAAGCTGATGGGGCCTCCTGCTAGATAGTACAGAGAGACTGGAACCCAGGAGTCCTGTTGCACCATCTGAGCATTTTAGTTGAAATCATCAGCAGGGTTTTCTTTGGATGAAAATCATCTGATCTGGAGGCATCGTTCTCTCCTTGCCATGTGTTTCTGCAGCTGACTGCAGTCTCTCCACCAGCTCAGGGTGGAGCAGTGGAGCTCTCCCAGGGAGATTCCATCCTCGCCACAGCCAAGGGAATGACACGATGAGTCTGTTTTCCTTTCCTGCCACCAGTGAATGGTGTTTGTATGTTCTTGGTGCACAGGCCCGTCAGCTGATCCTGCAGAACGGCTTAACGCTGAGTGACTTGGACCGACATCCAGAGGTAAGTAGGACTGCGGAGGTGAGACCTCGCCTGACCTTCCTTTAACCTGGTCCTTCGTCCTCCCTTGAGGATGAGAGCTCAGGCAGCTATGCTGCAGAACACGAGTGAGAACTTGCTTAGTTTCTTTTTTTCCCCAAGCCTTAGTCTTCTCTTAGTGCTTGTCCCTTTAGATGGCAAATAGGCTGCTGAGTTGTTTCCTCCAGGTGTTTGGCATCTCTTCCAGCCTGAGGCTTGCTATCCCAAGATGGGGATATGGCATTGCCGAAGTGTTGTGACCAAGATTTTCCCCAGGAGCCCTCCACCCCTTAGCCAACTACACTGGAGGCTGAAATGATGTTCCTTGCAGGCCAGCAGTTGGTTTTGTCGTTCTGTCACATGCCTATGGTTTAGCTGGGGCTGATTTCGAGTGGATGATCAAACGCTTGCTGGCATCAAGGTGGTCCCAGTTCTAATAACATTTCTGGCTGCTGCTTGGGACCTGACACCCTCCCAGGCTGTGCTGGCAGCAGTGCCTGGATGCTGCGTGGGAGAAGTTTCCACACCAAGTTTCTCCTCTTCCCACAGCTTGACGTTGCCATCGATGGAGCGGATGAAGTGGACTCTGACCTCAACCTTATCAAAGGTGGCGGGTGAGCCTTGCTCTCCATCTGTCTGTGTATGGTGCTGGTGGCGGGTGGCCTCTGAGCATCCTTTCCTGGCTGCAGATGTCTCTGGGGTGGGCTGGAGAGGCTGAGGGGATCCTGTGCGTGCTGCTGCAGTGGGAGATGGCTCCTGACCGAGAGTGTGGGCAAGGAACAAGAGGGATAAAGTGATGGGGCAGGAGGAGGAGCCCTGCTGTGAGGCAACGACAGCACCAAACTCAGCAAGAACGTGGTGGAGGGGCCAGCAGGCACCTTGAGGTCATCAGGCACATTGAGGAGCAGTCAGATGTTTTCTGATTTCTTTTATTTCTATCCCCTTGCAGTGGCTGCTTGACACAGGAGAAGATAGTTGCAGGATATGCAAAATGCTTCATTGTTATTGCTGATTACAGGTGAAAATGTTACTATTCATTCTACCTCTCTGTCTTTTGGGGGATTCAGATGGTCCTCTAAGGCCATTATTGTGCTTTCAGTAGGTCAGGGGAGCAGGAGCAGGTGGAAATGAGCCTGACTCCCAGTGCTTCAGCAATTCAGTTTAGGTTTTTTTCTTCATTTTCAACTCAGCAGGCCTGCTTAGGAGTCAGCAGAGCTTGTGAGGAAGTGGCTGCTCTGCTTTTTGAGCTCAGTGACTGTCAGAATAAATTTCCCTTCTGTACATACAGCTGCAGGGCTGTAGAAAAAGCAACTCGTGTCCTGCTTGTTCAAAACTTGTCAGAACTGGGCTTATGAGTAAATAGAGCATCGTGCGTTAAACTGCTTCTTCCTACACGTGTGAACAGGTGAACTGACCATTGTCCAGGGCCTGGTGCCTGAGGGGTCTGCAAGAAGTAGTGTGATGAGGTCGATGGCGTTAGCAATGTAATGTCTGACACTGATCCCACCTCAAACTTTGTCCTCAGGAAAAAATCTCAGAGCCTCGGGGAGCAGTGGAAGAAGGGAATTCCTATTGAAGTCATCCCCATGGCTTACGTCCCTGTCACCAGAGCCCTGACCAAGAACTTCGGAGGTGTGGCGGAGCTGCGGATGGCTGTTAGCAAAGCGGTACGTGTGCCTGATCAGCCCCACGTCCCCAGAGGAGCCACCTGAGAAGCAAATGGAGGACCAGAGGTCTGGCCTTTCATTAAATCTGAGCTTTCACTCCTGTGGGTGGCATCTTGTGTAATTCCTCCTAATTATACTTTGGTTAATGTGTTTGGGTGTTCAGGCTGCTCATTCAAAGCCTCTCTGGTTTACGTCTCCTAAAGCAAGCATCCCTGAGCAGGGAGAGGAGGGATTGCCAGCCTGGGTCTGACCTGCTGCTCTGCGGGGATGTTGCTGGGCTGGAGATTTCCCCTTGAGGGTCCTGAGTCGTGGGGGCAGCTCATACTCCATCTCCAGTTCCGCTGTACCACACACAGCCAGACTAAACTAAACCTGAAGCTGCTTTGTTTCCAATGCCCGTGTCCCACCCTGACTTGGGCAGTGGGGTTCACCAGCCCACGTTGCATGGCAAGGGGAAGGAGAGCGGCATGCTTTAAGGGTTGGAGTTAACAGCTGAAGGCTGAATACTTGTTTTTAGACTTGAGTCTAGTCTCAAGAGGCTCTAGAGACTGTGTTTGGGTGCCTGAGAAGAGCAAACCAGTCACTCTCTGTAAACTTGAGACCAGCCTCGCTGCGGGAATGCACATCAGTGCTGCTCCAGCATGAGCTGTGTTCTTGGAGGGTGCTGATCCCTCCTGGCATGTGTGGTTGCACACCCTGCTCAGTGCTGCTGAAACACCTTGTCCTCAGCCCTGGCTGTCTCTGCTCTGCTGACAGGACCCAGCAGTTCTTTGACTCCAAAACCTCCCCATGGCATCCAGCAGCGCACTCATCACTGGGGCGGAGGGGTATTAACTTTGGCTTCTGTTGCCTGTAATAGCTTGTTTTAGGACTTCATAGGCTTTGCTCTTGTGAAAAGGATCCCCTGTTGCAGTGATGAAATTGCATTATTATTGTTTCCAGCTTCTGCAGGATTATCTGTACGCAGGAGAATGAGGAACGAGCAGTTGCCTTGGGGGATGGTTTCAGTCACAGGCTTGTTGTGGACTGCCCTGATTCACTTGAATGATGACTCTCTCTAAACCATTGCAGTGGGGATGGCTGGTCCTGGTGAGGGCTGTGACAGTCCCTGCCTGGGCTTGGTAGACAAGGGGCTCATGGTGGTGACAAATGGGTTTGCCTCCCAGGGCCCCGTGGTGACAGACAACGGGAACTTCATCCTGGACTGGAAGTTTGACAAGGTTCATGAATGGAATGAAGTGAACACTGCTATAAAAATGATACCAGGTAATGTCTGTGATTTTTTTTTTTTTAAAAAAAAAAGAAGAAAAGCTGGCTAAGGCTTGGTCTGTGCTAGATAACTCTGACCATGGGAGCTCTCCCATGGATAGGAGAAAATACATGTGTGTTTGCTACCCTCCTACGGGTCCCCACATTCGTTTCTACTTGAGAGAAGGAATTCTAAATGATGGGAAGGATTTCTCCTTCCTGCTACCCAGACCAGAGCTGCTTCTGGACAATCCAGGTCTGCTTAGTGGCACTCTCTAGACTTCAGGGAAGCAGCAGATAGACCAGCTCAGCCACATCTGGGTATCTTTCTGGTTTATCTTGGCAAAGTCTGCTCTTGAATCTGGTCAGCTTTTGAATACGTATTGTTGTATCTCTGAGCTTATCCCAGGTACCTGCCTGCCTCTGAAATCCTTTACACAACTGCCTTCACTGACTGTTCGTGCGTTGTCAGGGCATGCAGGAACAGGTTGGGATCCTGTTGCACAACCCTCAACATCCCCACAAAGCAGAAATATCTTGTTCCAGCACCACAATTAAAACACAAGAGCAGAGAGAGGCCATGGGTGTAGGCTGGGTGAAGAGTTGCCAGTAACTTCTAGTTGCTACTGTTCTTCAGTTTTCTTCCCTCAGTGCTGCTTATAAGGCTGATTTACTGAAAATACACCCATTTTCTTTTTTCCTGCTCTAGGAGCAAACTGCTAGGATGCTACCTCTGCTTTGGCTTGTCCCCATGTCTTTGTGATCTGAATAATTATCTGGCACTTGCTCGCAGCCAGCAGTAGATGGCAGGTTTGGGCCTTTGGCAGAGGCAGATCTAAACGAACCAGTGACCAATATAGATGAACTGGTGACCACAGCTGGTCTGGGCTGTCCCTGGTGCAGCGCTCTGTATCCTACGGTTGCTGCCCATGGGTGTACAAAAATGTCTGTATCATTCGAGCCGTTCCTATGCAAGAGGGAAACAGTAGCTGGTTACACTGTCCACGAATAAAACAGCAAGGACTTCTTCCTTGCATCTCTTTCGGTTGAGAGATTAATTGTAGATGATGGGACCTGCTCCACTTAGTCTCAGCACCATTTGCTGCTCAGAAATGTACCTGCTAAGGGCAGAAAAGCACCTTCTCTACCCAGATGTGGGTAAGCAAAACTGTTAAAACCTAAACACAGGGGTGATTGCAGGGCTCTGGCCACCTTGCACTTGTGGTAGACGTTTTCCTCCATTTTTTCCCACATTCCTGGCCTCCGGCTGTGGCTCAGTGATCACTGTGAAGTTAGGAGCACCCCATAATTAAATGCAACCAAAAGTACATTTGCAAACAGGCCACAAATTGCAGAGGCAACATCAGATCTGCTGTGTCTTAATGTTTGAACGAGTGTTATCCAGGTGTTCTCTGACAGGATGGGTTTTTTTAGATGTATGTAAAGGCGAAGTGAGTAAGTCTGTGGTTGTGTGTAGCTTCCTCCTGCTCCTGTGATTCATCAGACGGTTGAAAATGCCATGTTGTGGTATGTAACGGTGGTGGCTGGGGTGCTGTGAAAGTCAGAAGAGCTTTGGGAGTTGTCTCTTACTCTGGAGAGAGCTTCCTTTTGGGGTGGCCACATGGAGAAGACTTCCTTGAGGCTTCCTCTGCAGCTGATGCAACATCACCCAGGTTGGGCACCTCTCTCCAAACCTCTGATGGAGGCATTGGTGCCTCCTAAGGACCAAAACCCATAGTCAAAGCAGAGGATTCAAGCGGTGGGGTGGCTCTGGCATTAACCAGCACGTGAACTCTCGTTCCCCAGGTGTGGTGGAGACAGGACTCTTCATCAACATGGCAGAGGTGGTGTACTTCGGCATGGAGGACGGCTCGGTCAGCGTGCGGGAGAAGCAGCCTCACTGATGTTGGCACGCTGCCTGCTCTGCTTCGCCTTCGGCCAGTTTGATTCAGCTGTTGTAATGGTGCCAACCTGATGTTTTGCCTTAACAAGCAGCGGTTATCGCAGAGGACGGATGGGAAGTTGATCAGAATCCGCTGACGTGATACTGAATGTCTTTTTATAAAAACAAACGAAAAAAATTATATTCTATTTCTATATATATATATTTTTACTTTACAGGAATGTTGTCTTTTTTTAAAGAATCATTTAAACAAATTGCTTTAACGTTTTTATTTTATTTTCTAAGAAATACTTACCAAAAAGAAGACTCTGTGTTTTGTGGTTTGGGTTTTTTGTTTGTTTCCTTTTTTCGAACAGAACTTGAACCCTTCTGGTTGCTCATGGTGCTTAGTGGTTGAGGTCAGAAATAGAATCCTAACGCATAGTTTCTAACCACGCTGGCTGGGAGGGTGATGCACAGAACGGGAGCGCATCCAGTCGGGACCTGCTGATGCCTTATTTGGAACCTTTTTGGTTCGGTATTTTATGCCTTTTATTTTTCTATACCACTGTTTTTTAATAGTTCGGGATGTCTAGTTGTCCTCTGTGCACATGACAATTCTCTGAGCCTACAGTGGTCTCTACATCCCTCTGAGACATTAATAAGGGCCTTTTCTGGGCCTCTGTGTGGAGAAGACGTTCATCCTTTGAGCCAAATTCTGCTCTCCATTAATCCAGTACCTCTGATGAAGTCTGTTTCTGTAGCTGGAGATGTTTGGGACTTCGTTCTTGTAAACCAAATGCAGAACTGCGTCCTTGATGAAGTTTATGGAAGCATATTTGAGCAGCTTAGGGCAGCGTTGGAATACTGTTCAGTGGCAAATTACTTGGTTTGGAATGAAGGTTAATTATCCCCCCTGACAGCTGGTTGATTTGTGGAAGGACACAGCAGAACGCACAGGAAAATGGAATCTTCCTGCCTGAGTTTTCCATGTGTAGCAGGAGAGAGACACACGTTCAGTACCTTGTTCTCGGTGTATAGGTGCTTTGCATGGTTTTCATGTCAAAATGCAAGCCCTCTCTTTGTGTTGTAGACACTGAAATAAAGAGCTGTTATACTAGATTTGGTGGTGACTTGGTTCTTGATGTAACTGTTTTGTGGACAGCGGGGCAGTCATCATCAGACTAACTTCTCCTGTAGTTTCCCCCTTACAAGGACCTTTCACCCAGGCCAGATTCACCCTTTTCTGCATTCGATTTATTTTTGCTTAAGGTGATTTTTTTTAGGTTTAAGGTTAAAACATTAAGCTGAAAGTTAAAACATTACTTTAAATTAACCAGATTATCTAATCAGCACTTGTTAGCTGGAGTGTTTGTCTCGAGACTGTCTTCAATTTGCATGTCTTAAATTTGCATGTCTAAAACATGTGCATCTAAATGCAGCTCCTTTTTTAACAAAAAGGAGCTATTTTTATGTCTTTGAATCTTCCCCTTCCTGCACGTCTATTCTGTTAATTCTGAAGCGCTGAGCAAACTGGCTGCCATCCAGCCATCAACTTGCTCGAGACACTGGAATATCTCTTCCCACAAACCTGGTGCTGCAGAAGTTTGCAAAGCCCTTCTTCTTGCCATGGGCTGTTTTAAGATGCCCCTAATGTAATCCCAGATAAACAGAGAGCAATCGAGCAAAGCTTTGTGCCCAAGCGCCTTCTCACTCAGCGTGCTCCTGGAAATGAGATTAGCAGGAGAGAATGTTGCTGTTGACTCTCCTCTCTCTCTCTGTGAAATCAAACAGCTCCTTCTCAAAAAGCCAATAAAACCATTACCACACCATTACTTTCTGGCCCTGAACCAGATGTGACCTCATTCAGGTTTGTGCTTAGCTTGTTAAATCTAAACCTGAAGGTGGCAGGTCTGATTCTCGAGCTTCTCTGGGTGCTTGGGATGCAGGGAGCACTGGTGGGTGCTTTTGCAACAGCTGCCCCTGCTGGGATGGGATTTTGAATGGGTCTTGGGCTGTGGGTTATGGGTACAGAGTTCCCTGTACTACAGAGGTGGAATTAAAACCTCTGGATGGAATTAAAATCCCTGAAGTACTGGAGAAAATTTGCCATCTGCACCCGTTCCAGAGGCTTTGTGCACGGTTCCCTTGTGCAAACTCCTCTAGCTCCCATGTGCAGAGTGAGTAGACGGATTTTTGAGTTAACAGGCTCTGAGAATGGTCTGGTCCTTTCCCTCAGAGGCTGCCAGGCTCCCCGACCTCTCATGACCATCAATGTCTTCACCTGCCAGCATGTGTGGGGCACATTTAGATGTGGTGCAGGGAGTCCGTTCTCTCATAGGGTGGCCTTGGCGTGCCGTGGCTCTTCCCTGTCACCAACACAGTTGCTCACGCTGGTGCTTACCTGCCTAGCCATGAATGTTTTTGATGAGAATTAAGTGTACAGGCAGCAGAGTTATTTCTAGTCCCTGGTCGTTGTCTTTCTAAGTTACCAGCATTATTATTATGTATGGCTTTCTTTGACAGATAACGGTTCATGGGTGAGCATGCCATGGTAGACCTTCATATAAGGGCGGGCACTGCAGGTACCCAGAACTTCCCTGGGCAGGGACAGTTGCCACACCAGTGGGCTGTTCCCAACAACTCTTGGGCTTGACTTTGTTGAATTTTATTTTAAACACCTTGGCTGGTTTGCACGGTGGCATTTGCTTTGGACTTTGATTTTTCAAGGTGCTCTTCAAAAGAGTCTTAGGAAGCCTTTAAAAATGGGGCTGCCACCTCCATCCCACCCTGCTCCCTTGCAGCTCAGGAAGAAGAGCAGGGACATATTTTTAGAAGATGGCATTAGGAAAAAAAAAAAAAAGCAGGTGGAAGGAGGTGTCCTTTTAAAGCCCGAGGCAGGATGGTTGCGTCTATTCAAGGGTGCGTTCCTGCAGCGGGTCCTGTTACCCGATGGATGCAATCCAGCCCTGCATGCAAACCCTGGCATCACCTTCTGGACCATGCACAGCGGGTAATGCACAACTGATTTACCATTAGCGCTGAATTATGGATTAACTTGGCCCTGGAGAAAACAAACGTTTCAAGAAAGAGCAACAGCAGCACTAAAATTAATGAGCAAGCGAGGTAATGAAACATGAGTCCCATTCCAAAAAAAATAAGCAATATAAATATAGTAAGTGCGTCAGAGTCAATTTAATTAACCTTTGGTTAATAGGTTAAATAATTAGGCTGAATTAATTAAACTAAGTAGAAAGAAATTAAGTGTTTAGTTAAAACTGAATCACCTTGTTCCACGTTCTTAAGCAAGTATTACTGTCAGGTTTTTATTATTGTCACTGTAGGGTGGGATTTCTGATCTGACATAATTATTGTTCTGAGAAATGTGACATAAAAAGAGGTGAAAATAATTAAGCAGGTGTGTGCCCTGTGTGTTAAACCAAATGATTATAGCCAAAGTGGTAAGGAGAAAATAAACATATTATAAGCAGTCATAAGAATTAGCTGTAATGAATATTAGTAAGCTCTAGTGAGTATTAATATCTTTTAAACATAAAGCCAGGTCCATTTTGTAATTAGGTGGATTTAACCAAAATTTGTGTAGTGATGCTGGCTTTGGTGCAGCTGCACCAGGAAAGAAGGAGGAAAAGGAAAGAACTCCTCATTTTCAAGGTGATTTTTCTAATTTATCAAGCCTTGTGAATCCTCCAAAACTTCGTTGTAGTTTTTAGTCAGTAGATCAGCAAAAAAGGTGCTAAGTTTCAGCTTGAAGATGAACTTAAAGACATATAAGCTGCCATTTATTTGTACCTAAAACTTCTAAAGTTTATTCATTTTCCCTTCCAGTGACTTTAATGGGAGTTGTGTCATCCCTGTATTTCCATAACCCATCAGGAACAGGAGAGTTAAAAAGCCCCTGTATAATTAGACAATTTAACAGATCTGCTATTTGGGTATCTTGAGTCTTGTATGGGATTTATCTCTTGACAGGGCATTATAAATTACCAAAAAATTCTTCCACAGAAAAATTTTCATTAAGGAATCTTTTTAACATTATCTCTAGCGAAACAGATACCAGATATTTATTGTTTTTTGTTCAGTAGACTTTCTTGATTGTATTTTTACAGCTACTGACACAAACATCTGTTAAACCTCCTTAGTTACACTTAAAGCCTTGTGAAAATAATGTCAAATCATCGAGGTAAATGTAGTGAGCAAAACAGTAAAGGATCAGTGACTTGATTTGACTGTAAGAAATTACATTAACTATTTTTTAGTGAAAAAAAGACTTTGCACGAAAATATCGTGGTGTAAGATAAGTTTTCTAACATAAACCATCAGTCATGTTGGAAAGTTAAATGCTGCTCCTGATTTATGTTATTTCTGGAAGTCAGCAACAGAAAGATGAAATTCAGTGGAAGAAAAAAAAGTGACTTTTAAGCCAAGCATCTTGTATCTGTAAACACCCCTACACTTTAATATCCAAATTCACTTGGGGTGTCAAATTAGGCGTATTCTTAATCATGCTAAATTCAAAGTTCACCTCATGCTGTATTGTTAAATTCAGGTGTGCATAAATTTGATCATGCAAAAAAAAAAAAATCACAGAAGCAAAAGCGCCTGCTAACTGGAATGGTCCTTCTGTTGTGCACCAAGTTCTACATTCCCTTGTGGTGGTCTTCCAGTGCAGGATGAATTTAAAAAAGTACTTTCGTCAAGTATCCTTTCTACTTAGGAAAGTTTGACAGGTTTGTGGCATCTCTTAGTGAAGCTATTACTGGAATGCCTTATAGATCAAAATCATTAATTAAACATTAATTCCCTTAAAACATTTTCAAAGCCTT
This sequence comes from Eurystomus gularis, assembly GCA_013400335.1. NCBI lineage: Eukaryota > Metazoa > Chordata > Aves > Coraciiformes > Coraciidae > Eurystomus > Eurystomus gularis. The sequence continues at coordinate 29,001 of VZZY01007814.1, read as the reverse complement.
AATTTCAGGAACTTGGAAGTGATTTGCCTGTCACAGCGCACCGTCTTCTTGTAATCAGTATTTAATAACCTCTACAGCTTAATCCCAACGTAATGTATTTGGCAATGGCAATTAAAGTGAAAAACCCCACTGTAAATCTAGATGGTACAGTGTGAGGCTTTGCTTGCTGTCTTTACTCCTTGTTGAAAACAAGATGGTCTTGCCTTCCTCTAATCCTTAAATGAGTGTTGTTTTTTGAACGGGAGATTATCATTCTTTACTTTTATATACAGCTTAGCGAGGGCTGGACCAGATCAGTGAAGAATTGAATCCAACAGCTCGTAACTAATGTACTAAAATCTTGTATAATTGAAGAGCAAGCAATTAGTCACTGTTTCTCTCTACTGAGGTGGCCGTGGGGCTTCAGGATATGATCCACTATATGAGCATCTTGGGAAAACGCAGCCACTTGGCTGCAGATCCACCGCTCACTTTTCTGACAAGTTCCTTGCAGGTTTATCTGCAGGTCAGCAATGTGCAGAAGGCCCCCGTGGTCATGGTTTATGAAGGAGGTTTCTTCCATACTTGAGAGCTCAAGCAACACATGTTGACTCTGGCCAGGGTTTTCAGGTCTTCACTGTATGTTTTTGCTGAGGGCCTAGCTTTTTATTGCGGATTTGCTGATGTGACTAGCCCTGGCTATCTACAGCCTTTTCAAACGTGCCATCACTCAAGTCCCCTGGACTCTCCTGGGCTGCTGCTCAGCAGCCCAAGGCCACTATAGCTCCCTCATCTGATGTTTGGAAGCTTGTCAAAGGGTTGGATGGGGCTGGAGATGCCATTGCACTACGGAGGTTTGGGAGGGATACCTGGGTTGGAAGGATTAACACCTGAACTACCTCTCATCTGTGCTCTCCTGCAGCGACCTGGACAAATGTCCACTGGGGAACTGGTGGTGTGAGCTTCTCCAGTGGCTTGTTGTGTAGCTCCTAGCCAACAGTGTTTCTTAACATTTGGTAACAAAGTCAAAAGGGCACCTGCTTCCCCATAAAAAGCACAAGGTCCCCAAGGATGAGTGTTCTGTATTTGGGTTGGTCTTCTGTAACCCAGGCCATCATGCTTTCAGCATGGTGACCAGCAGTGGCTGGAGGAAAACAAGCGTGACTGTGGCCAGCTGAGCCTACAATTATACCTTTGGATGCAGGGACTCATCGTAGCAGCCCAGGGCATGATCTTCAACAAAATTGTTTCCGTGATCCAGGATTTTGGCAGTGTTGCTTGTATACATTTGGATGCCACAGATAGGTCCAGCTCCATGGACTAAGTTTGGCACAAGGCCTGGGTCATTCTGCCAGGGATGGGACCCATTCCTATCAGAGGGCAACAGGTGGATTAAAGGAAGTGAACAACATCTACAGACCCTTTAGAGCTATTAATATCTCATCAACAGTGATCTTTCTATCTGGGTTTTAAATGAAGAAAAAGGTTATACCGGAAAACAAATTGGGGAATAGTAATTGGGAGTATAGAGAATTGTCTCTGGAGTTATTACCTGATTTGGAAATAATTTTAATGAGGAAGGAGTAACATTGGTAGGTATCTGCAGAGAATCCACTTGAGTTTTACTTTATTGGGATATTTGAAAGTCAAGGTGGCATTTGGGCATTTGCAGTAGCTGGGAAAGCAGAGCGGTACAGTCAGTGCAAAAGATGCTTCACAAACTATTTTGGTTTGAATGTTGTGTTATAAAACTGATTAATCCCTTCTTTTCTTGGCCATATCTCTTGGATATCAGAAGTGGAAGGGTATCAGATGGTTTTATGAGGGGCTGGAGACAGGACTTTTTACTAAAAAGGTTTGTTCTTTTCAACTTGAATAGAAAGGAGTGTTTCGGAGGAACTATATCCCGCTTGTTATTTTGTTTCTCTGTGATAGCCACTGCTGCAATTCCTACTGCACAAGGCTCTGCCTGCGGTGAAGCCCTGCAGCAGTATTCTCTGTGTCCATCCCTGGTAACTGGGAAGAGGGACCCCATGAAGTGTCTTCTCCCTCCTCCACCCCCTCACAGCACTGCTTTCCTCCAGGATGGAAAATTTGCTGAAGACCATTAAAAAAATTTACTTTTAACCTGTAGGTTTGTCATGTGGGGTGAGAAGTGGTGGTGCTGGGTGTTTTCCAAGACAGATCTCCCCCATCCTGGTCATCCCAGGAGAGCAGGGAGCTGTACGCTCCCCAGCCCAGCTCCTTCACCTTGTCTGCAAGGACACCAGCTCATGGAACAGGTTGGGTTGATGTGTTGGTACATCTGATGCCCACAGGTGCCTGTCAGAATTCATTTCCAGTTCCTTAGATGCTCTGCCCAACTGACACCATTGTCTCAGCAGCAGCTGGGCTGGCCACAGGCTGTCCTTTCCCAGCACTTTGGGCTTTTCCTTCACTTTCCAAAACTTTTAGCAGATTGAGCACCCTCAGTTGTAGAAGAACCATTAGAAAAATGTCTGCTTGCAGGATTGTACAGCTGATATTTTGCCACATGTGTTAGTCAAAATCACATCAAAACATTATTCACAGTTATCTGTGAAATTTCTTCCCTTTACTGTTTTTCAACTAAATTAGTTTTAGGTCCTGTAAAAAAGAAAATATATAGAATCATAGAATGGTTTGAGTTGGAAGGGACCTTAAAGCTCATCTAGTTTCAACCCCCTGCCATGGGCAGGGAGACCTTCCACCAGACCAGGCTGCTCAAAGCCCCATCCAACCTCATCTTTAACACATCCAGTGATGGAGCATCCACATGGAGCATATGATGTTTCTTTTCTAGAACTCAGATGGACATGTTTCTAAGCTCCCAGGCAGGCAGCATTTCACATGGGGGATTATATGCCATTTCTATATGCATTTTGTTTTTCAACACAGCTCTTACACTTCGCTTCATAACAGCGGTGCAGTCAGTAAGTGCTTAATGTGAGTTCTGGTAGCTTATTTCAATCATCCAAATTGGGAACATATTAGTTATAAAGGAATAAATAAGCTTTGCTTGGTCAATGACCACTTCACAAACTTCTGGATTAAATAATACTCATACTTCCAAACTGGGAAGGAAAATAAACGTGATACCTGTCTAGTCTTCAATTGACTAGTTTAAGAGAAATAAATAAGAAACAACAAGTGTGAGAAGAGCCCACACTCTGCAGTTACTCTGTGGTGGGTGGCTGTGTTTCCCAGGGAAAATTCAGGAGACAAATTCATGCCCTAAGGCCTGTATTTACTGCTTGAGGAGTAAGTTAGATATTTCAAGGATGTCATTATTTGCAGGATCAATATCACTATTTAGCCAGATGGCTGGCCAAGCACAGACACTGTCTGCTATAATACATTTATCCATCTATCGATCTATCTCAGCACCCATTTGGCTGACCAAACAGAAAGCTATAGATAGACCAGGAGCAACTTATTCCTAGTTTTACTCCGTCAGTAATAAGATTTGTCTCACGTCACTTCCCACTCAAAAGCTACGTGAGCAGTTACTTGAGCAAATGTGGAGCCCTGTGGAAAGAGCCAAATGGATTCATCCCGCCTGGCTGGATGGTCACATCCAGAGAGTGATGGTCAACGGCTCAAGGTCCAGATGGAGGAAGGTGACGAGTGGTGTCCCTCAGGGGTCTGTGCTGGGACCACTGTTGTTTAATATCTTCATTAATGATATTGACAGTGGCATTGAGGGCACCCTCAGCAAGTTTGCAGATGATACCAAGCTGGGGGGTGCAGTTGATATGCTTGAGGGACAGGATGCCATCCAGAGGGACCTGGACAGGCTGGAAAGGTGGGCCTAGATGAACCTTATGAGGTTCAACAAGGCCAAATGCAGGGTCCTGCACCTGGGCCACCAGCATTATCAGTATAGGCTGGGAGAGGACATAGTGGAGAGCAGCCCCGTGGGAAGGGACTTAGGGGTGCTGGTGGATGAAAAACTGGATATGAGCCACCAGTGTGCAAAGGCAGCCCAGAAGGCCAATCACATCCTGGGCTGCATCAAGAGANGATCAGGGGAATGGAGCATCTCTCATATGAAGACAGGCTGAGGGAGTTGGGGCTTTTCAGCCTGGAGAAGAGAAGGCTCCGGGGAGACCTTATAGTGACCTTCCAGTACCTGAAGGGGGCCTACAGGAAGGCAGGGGAAGGTCTATTCACAAGGGTTTGTAGTGATAGGACAAGGAGCAATGGTTTTAAGCTAGGAAAGGATATAAGTTAGGCTGGATATTAGAAAAAAGATCTTTAGCACAAGGGTGATAGATCACAGGAATGGGCTGCCCAGAGAGGTGGTGGAGGCCCCATCCCTGGAGTCATTCAAGGTCAGGCTCAATGAGGCTCTGAGTAACCTGACCTAGGTAGAGATGTCCCTACTTCGTGTAGGGAGGTTGGACCAGATGACCTTGAGAGGTCCCTTCCAGCCTGAAACATTCTATGATTCTATGATTCTGTGATTCCTGAGCTGAAAGGTCCCACAAGAAGTGGGTGGGAGCAGGGGATGCTTTCTAGGAACCAGCCAGATCACGGCAGAAAAATTTGACAATTTTTGCAGAGTAAGATGGAAAGCAACACACTCACATTTTTGTTGTTTACCTTCCCATCAGATGGATGGTGAAACATGACTGCACTGGGGATGAGGCTCCTTGCCAGGCAGCCAGTCACTCCCTGCATCCAGTGCTTGCCACTCTATCAGTCCTACCATCACCTTCACCACTGGTGAAGATCTGATTTAATGCACTCAGATGCCAGCAGCCAGGTTGCTAAAGAGCATCGCTGGATTATGACCAAACCTGCCCAGCCACGGGGTTGCTTTTTTGTGATACAGTTCCAAGAAGACAAACGAGACAAGGGCTCTCATTTTTCACCTGGCAATGCATGTTGTCACCCCTGTTGATAAACAGATGGTTGTTTGAAACCATCCTGTTTTGCTGGAAATGGACAAGGTTTCTCCAGACAAATATATGCAGTGCTTGGGGAGGGCAGTCCACACAGAGGAGGCAAAACAGACACTGAACCTTTGGTGTCTTGAAGATGGTCACCTAGGACATCTCTGATACAGCTCCATCTCACCATGCCCTGAGGACGGGCTGGTCCAAGTGGCACAGCTTGGACAGTTCATAGAAGGAAGGAAGCTTTCCTGGGTCTCACATGGTGCTTCTCCAGGCTGACATGGGGCAGCAGATGGGCTATACCTATAGCTATGATTATTATTATTAGTAGTAATGTTTTCATCTAGGAATTACTAGATTGACTTAGGAAAAGCTCTTCTCTTCTCTTCTCTTCTCTTTTCTCTTCTCTTCTCTTCTCTTCTCTTCTCTTCTCTTCTCTTCTCTTCTCTTCTCTTCTCTTCTCTTCTCTTCTCTTCTCTTCTCCCCTGTTCTCTTCCATTCCATTCTATTCTACCCTGTTCTCTTCCATTCTATTCTGTTCTATTCATCCTAACTGTGGTAAATTAGGGGCTGAGTTTCTTTCCCCTCTGGACATGAAGGGCAGCTGGCACCAGGCTTGGGTGAGCTGTGATTTGCTCACTTAGCAAAGCATGTAAGCATGAGTAGACCTATTGGCCTCAGTTGGTTTCAGTCTGCATCTAAAGTCAGACAGACAAAAAAAGCAGTGTTTTAAAGTGCGGAAGAGGAATTTGACTAAAACCGCTGTAATAAATAATCTTGTGACAGGCAAGTCATGCAAATTAGGTGAATGTAGACAAACAAGGTGGGAACCATCTGGCCAAGCTTCAAGATGGGTAAGGCAAGTCCAGACATCTTCGTGCCACTCTGGGTTTATGGTACAGTCCATCAGTGGAGAGCTATGGGCCGCCTCCTCACCCATGAGCCATCTCCTAGCGTGTGGTCCACCTCCTTCTCTGCAGTCCACACCAACGTGGAGGAAGCAGAGCCAGCATGGCAGAAAGCCAGCGTGCATGAGAAGGGGACACTGGGCTGACCTTGAAGGCAACAGGCAAGTGCACAGTAGATGGACATGGAGAAGTAAAGACAAGGGAAGTATAAGGGCACTGCTCCAGCTTGTGGGGATAAAGGCATTGGATGGATATCCAGTGAGCAGATGACTTGGTCCCTGAAGCTAGGACCCTTGGTGGCTTTGCCCTCTTGCACTCAGATGATGCATTCAAGGTCCTCTCTGTAGCTACATGTGCCTTTCCATGTGTTTTAATGTACTTGTCACCTTTGACTCATTCACACCTTCAAGATGATGACTATCTGAGATCAGATGACAACCCTAGCTCTACTTTATACAGTATTTCCCTAATTTTTTTTTTTTGCCAGAATGATGAAAATAACTGAGAAACTGGCCATTTTAAAACTTACCTTCCTAATGTCTTTGTGTGTATCACCACAGAAGGTATCATTTGCTTATTACTGCACAAGTATATCCAATCAGAATCTTATTTTGTCACCTGCAGATGTACGATGAGCTGTATTTTACTGTGGCGTTCTTCAGAACTTGGGCTCATCTAATTCTAACCCTGTGAATAATCCCAGTGATTTTCAATACTGCAAATACTTCTGTTTGATAGTTCCTGGGTGTTTCAGTGGAGGGTGAAGGCAGCCAGCTAATAATCCTCTTCAGGACCCACTGAAGTGGTGCAGCCAAGTGGAAACCCCCTTGAGCCGAAAAATGCCCCGTGCTCAGGAAAGCACTGCTGTGCTTCTGATGTCCCGTGGTGGGACATGTCCCAGAGAGGTGGGAGAGCCGTGGGTGGGAGACCTTCCAGGGGGTTTCCTCCGTTACCCACTGGAGGTCTGATCCAGAACTCATTCAAGGGAAAAGTGCCATTTATCTTTGTGGGATTTAAAATCTTTTTCCTGCTAAATGCCCTCAGTTTTTAGAAAAGGGCACTCAGGATATGAATGAATTTAGCTGAAGAATTTAAGTGGTGGGACACAAAGCTCTTGGATTTTCAATTTCATCTCCATTTTAGGGATGAAGTTAAATGAGGTTTTTCCTTGGTTTAATCTTTGCCTTGTGTCATGATTTAAACACAGAGGGCAGCCAAATACCACCCAGCCGCTCACTCACCCTTCCTTGCCCCAGGGGATAGGGAGAGAATGGGAAGGGTAAAGGTGAGGAGACCAGTGGGTTGAGATAAAAATAATTTTAAAATCGAAATGAAATATAATAAAATACAAATAGTAATGATAATAACAATAATAGCAATGGTAGACTATATAAATGAGTGATGCGCAATGCAATTGCTCACCACCCACCATCCAATGCCCAGCCAGTTCCCAGCTAGCAATTCTGGAGGAGAGAAAATCCCCAAACCAAAATCCTGGAAGACAGAAGAGCCAACATCCTGGCCAACCCTCATCTATACTGAGCATGATGTTGTATGATATGGAATATTCCATTGGCCGATTGGGGTCCATTGCTCTGGCTACACTCCTTCTCAACTTCTTGTGCACCTGCACACTAGCAAGATATGGCAAGCTGCAAAGTCCTTGATTCCTTGGCAGCAACTAAAAGTATCAGTATAAGATCAACATTCTTCTCATACTAAATCCCATACTGAATCCAAAACACAGCATGATTCTAGCTGCTAACAAGAAAAATTACCTCTTTCCCAGCCGAAAACAGGACACCTTGGATGTGGAGTAGAGGCAGCCAATGAGTCAAGCATGAAGGAGCATCCTGGTGTGTACACCAGGCTGGGTGCCGATAGATAGTGTGTGAGAAGCAATGTGGAAAGCTAATAGCAGAGTTGGGGTTGATCAGCCTGGAGAAAAGAAGCCTCCAGGGAGACCCCCTTGTGGCCTTCCAGTATCTGAAGGGGGCCTACGAGAAAGCTGCAGAGGGACTTCTTATAAGGCTTGTAGTGACAGGACAAGGGATAATGGCTTCAAACTGGAAGAAGGTAGATTTAGATTAGAAATTAGGAAGTTCTTCACTCTGAGGAAGGCCAGGCTGGATGGGGCCTTGAGCAACCTGGTCTAGTGGGAGGTGTCCCTGCCCATGACAGGGGGGTTAGAACTAGATGATCTTTAAGGTCCCTTCCAACCCACAACACTCTATGATTCTATGACTATGATACTGTACATATTCAGCACAGTGAGAACATCTCCACCAAACATGGCCACTGATTTTTGTATGGTGCAGTTTGTTCTGATGATCCCTTTTGCTTTCTTTTTCTCTTTTTCCTTTTTTATTGGTTTTAGTCTATTTTTTTTCTTTCACCTTCAGGGAATGCTTTAATAGCAATTTCACAGGAATTTGGTTTGGTTTTGTTTGCAATAAATGTTGTCACTGGAGTGAAAAAGGAATCCACAGGAGCAATTACTGGTCACAACAGAGTGAATAAATGAATTAATTACCTTCAGCTTTGTTATTATTTTCATGCGTATAATGATGACACAGGCTGGTGCACTGACTACAGTGTTTAGAGGAGGAAGAAAAATTCTCTGAAGGTCTGTGGGAGATAATTAGTTTGAACCTCCCTCTGAAAAAGATGTATTTATCTTTTGTGCTAAGTCTTGAGGATGAAGAGGTTCCTATGGATGACACCAGAGGAGACAGAAATGAGACTATCCTGGGAAGGGAGGAATAATATTCTCCCCCTGACTTTCACATGGGCACCTGTGCTGGCTCCTTCACGTTCCAAGCATTTGCCTCTCTGCTACAAGTTGCTAAAATAGGGCAGGGATACAGCCAACAGCAGCGGCAGCAGTTTGGCACTATAATTAGCTCCCTTCGACAGAAAATGCCATAAGTTTGGCCTAATTATGTTCAGTTGATGTTACTGTTATTTCTTAAGTATTTCCGTAAGAGGAGGTAGGTGTTCATGAGTTCCAGGACCAGCAAGCGTCAATAACCACAGCCACAGCACAAATGCCAAATGCTAACTCTAGAGAAAGGACAGAGAAGTTACTTCAAACACTGAAATGATCAGAATAAAGGAGAAAAATAAAATCATTGTGGTCACTTCGCTTTCCTGCCTTCAGCAAAGTTTTTTGTGTCCCTCTTCAGACCTCTTGTCCTCCCTGATTTTCTGCTGTAGCTTCAAAGAGTCAGGGACCTCCTGCAGGCTTCATGGAATCATAGAATCGTTTGGGTGGGAAGAGATTTTAAACATCTTCTAGTTCTAGTCCCCCTGCAGGGACAACTTCCACCAGATCAGGTTGCTCAAAGCGCCATCCAACATAGTTTCCTTCAGATTGAACAAGCTGCAGAGTGTTTTTGTGCCTGAAACCAGAGCATTTCAGAAGGACATTAATTCTTTGCTCAAGAAAGGTCTGTCCTAAAGGATCTTGCAATTCCCGAGGGCAAAAACTTGGTTTTGCTTAGTTGCGTGATCCTTGTATGCAGCTGAACCTGCAAACGTCCTTCTCCAGCCAAGGCTGTTCAGTAAAAGAGCCCTGGGAGAAACGTCAAACAATGAGGCAGTTGTGACATCTGGTGGTGGTTATGGCTATTGCAGTACTGAGAAAACACTATAGCCATCTCTACACACTTAAGACCACCCCATGATCAAAAGGACGCACCTTCATGACCTTTCCTCTACGATAGGGCTGCAAGAAAAAAAGAAAGAAAGAAAAAAAATCATCATTTTAGTCATGCGGTGACTATGCTTCCCATGGAGGAGTGGCGATAGTCACCCATCCCTTGCTTTTCTCCACTGCAACCGAGTTTGAAAGGTCTCTCAGAATATAATAGAAGAAATTGCTTTAAAGGAGAAATTTGAACGTCATTAATTCTGTGAGTTTTCACCAGCGCCAAGGCAACTTTAGAGCTGAACAGAAAAATAATCATCAAATAATGATAAGAAAGTAAGAGTAGGTATATTTAGTGAAAGGTGCTTGTGTGTGTGTGTGATATAGTAGCTGAAGATGCGTCTGCAGCTTTTAAGGATGTAGAGCCAGAGGGATCCCACAGGGACCACAAGGTCTCAAGTGCTGCCATTGGAATGACTTCGCTGCTGGTGCTCCAAATTTCACTGCAAGTACGTGAAACGAGGCTTAGCCCCTGTGTATTTAGTTTAGACATTTGTCTACATTTTGTAGACATTTAATTCTAGGAACTAATCCTGAAGCAAAGAATTTCAGTAGAACATTAACTTGGTCCTGCAGAGCTTTGCATAGGGACATTGCTGTGTCAGCAAAAGAGAAAACCTCAGAGAAAAATCTTCACTTTACAAAGATGCTGGGTACTTTTTTTTGTCAGTTATCTTTGCAAGGACAAAAGTTACTTCAGCACAAAAAAACCACAACCCTTCAGTTGGGGCAAAATAGTTTTTTCTTTAGGTCAAAGACAAATCCTGCTATGGGCTAAATCTATATTTCTGTTTTATTCTGGGGTTGTTAAGCCTCCAGGGAAACAGTGGACAGAACTTCTACTCTTCATCAATTCCACAACACCTGAAAAATAAAACAATTTTAATAAAAAAAAGAAGTTCAACAGTTGCTTTTGTGAACCTGCCGTAGCCAACACTGGGATTTCCGGACTGTGCAGGTGACCTGTCCAACTACCACAAATGATTTGATGGCATCCCATAAAAATAGCAATAAGGTGTATTCTGTCAGGTCAGCATGTCTTAAGGCTTCAGCATATATTCGAGTTGCAACTGAGTGTTGCTTTGTGCTTTCATATGTATGTCCTCAGGGGAGGTAGGTGAACATCACTGAAACTAATGGAATATCCCCATGAGACTGCTTAGAGGGAGAGGTTTATCAGTTGGGGTTAATAAAAGCCACCAGTTCCTGCTCCAGGACCACACAGCCCAGCCAATGGTCCTCCTGTAGTTGTCCTAGTGATTTTCCCATGAAATAGCAGCTGCTGAAAATGATGGGGGAACAAGGGAAGATGGAAGTAGCTGGATCTGCTGCTTTGCGTGGTGAAGGAGCTGTTCCGTGTGTCTTGTGACCTCTGGGGACACAGGACCAGACCTGATCTGTTATAAACTGGACTAGATTTAACTGGGGTAAGACCTTCTTCTTTGATGTGGCTTTTGGGTGTGCAGAGGGAGGTTGTTCCCACTCCTTACCACTCTCTTGTTTTCTGATATTGATTTTCAGAAGTATGGCTTCCTTGAACACCAAAGGGATAAAAAAATAAGATTGCTCCATGCCCAATTACACAGAGACAGAGGAATCAACATGTTTCATGGCTGCTGAGGTTTAAGGGGAGGTACCCGTTTCCACCACTGCGTCTCTGGCCCTTAGACATCAGGTTTGTGTCAGCCTTCAACTTATCTCATGCTGAGCTGCATCCCACAGTCCTGAAGTCTTCAAAACCAGCGTGGCCTCCATGGGAAGGAGAGTTGAGTTTATCCATCACAAAAGGATTCATTGTTACCCAGTGGAAGTCTCTTTCAGGGCAAAGAATTAACAGCCAAACCCAATTCCTTATGACAGGTGGACAAGCTACGAGAAGAGCCTTGTCTGGCGTGTGCACTTCAAGGAACCTACATCCCATTTTGCTCTTGCTTCTTCTTCCTGGATGGGAGAGACTCTGTAGGATCCTGTGTCCTGCTCCAACACCAGGACAACCCCATGCAGGGTCGTTGAGAGCAGAATTTGCCCCAAACTGCTGTTTTCCTGTTGTGAACCCCTCCCATCTTCAGGTCTGCTCCATTCCTCATGACCAGCAGGGCAACCTGATCATCTAGAAGAGCAGGTCCCCAAGACATGAACATTTCCCAGCACTGTGGGGCAGCCCCACAGTCTGACACCTGTGTTTTTAATAAATCAGATCGTTGTGCTTGGCTGCCCTGTCTCCAGGATGGAGAAAGGCAGTGGGACATGTATGGCTGCTCTGGCCACAGCTCAGTGAACTACTACAAAAGCCTATCAAATGTCAAGCTTTTCTTTAAGACCTGGAGTCACTGAAGCACTTCTGGCAAAATTTACTGAATAAAATGAGTAAGCTCCAATAAGCCCCTGATATGTGACAGAGCCAAGACTTGCCTCAGATCACAAAGCAAAGGGCAAAATAAAGTATTTAGATGAATATGACCACAGACCTTCAGCAGCATCTTCGTTCCAGGAGAAATCCAAGGGTCAGCTTGGGGCTGGTGGGCTGCAGATACCAGTTCAGTGTCCAGCCTTGGGGACTTCCCCCTAAAATGCTTCCGATGTTGATGTTGTGACCCCAACTGGTGCCAAACTGAAGTTTGATCCCCTGTTTGTGAAGAGCCATAGGAATCTTAGGAACCAGAGGAACCATAGGCTCTTTAGAAATACCAAGCCATGGCATGGCTTAGAGAAGAAGGGGGTAGTGTTTATGTGCTTATTTGTTTACGTTTTGCACTACTAATACTGAAAAAAAAATATTCAAATAAATATACTTATTACAGTACCACAAAAGTTTGCATGATGTTTCGGCAGCAGAGAAGAGAATATAAAATCTGTTTGCTGAAAGCAGTATAGGGATTGCACAGAAAAGCAGCAAGCAAGATGACAGCACAAATACCTGGAGTACTGCATCCAACTTTGAGCCCCCACTAGAAGAGGGACATAGACCTGTTGGAGTGGGTCCAGAGGACAGCCACGAAGATTATCAGAGTGCTGGGACATCTCTCACAGTAGAACAGACCTAGAGAGTTGGGGTTGTTCAGCCTGGAGAAGAGAAACCTCCAGGAAGACCTCGTTGTGGCCTTCCAGTATCCGAAGGGGGCCCAGGAGAAAGCTGGGGAGGGACTTTTCACAAGAGCTTATAGTGATAGGACAAGGAGTAATGGCTTTAAACTCAAAGAAGGGAGATTTAGATTAGAAATTAGGAAGTTTTTCACTGTGAGGGTGGTGAGACACTGGAACATATTGCCCAGAGGAGTTGTAGATGCTCCATCCCTTTAAGTGTTCAAGACCAGATGGGATGGGCTAGTGGGACATGTCCCTGCCCATGGCAGAGGGCTTGGAACTAGATGATATTTAAGGTTCCTTTCAACACAGAACATTGTGTGATTCTGTGAACACCCACCTTTCCTCCCCTACTGTAAACTCTCGACTAGTCTGTATCTCTGCTATCTGGAGTCATGCCATAAGTCCCAATAAGCCCATTTTTAATACCTTAGAAGATTCTTTCAGTCACAGCTCTGTTATTTCAGAATCACAGACCACATGGAAAAAATAAAGCAGGTTAAAGCACAAGTGTGAATAATCCTTCCAGAGGGAATCATCACCTCTGATCTTCTCCGTGCTCTTTACAAAGGAGAGGAGACCAGTAGTCCAGCTCTTCCTCCCGGTGACTCTCCCAGGGCTGAGGTGCTGGGACTATTTTTGCTTATAACCTGTAAATTGAAGTATAGAAAACCATGAACTAGTCTGTTTTCAGAAGGGTCAGCACCCTTAGATGCTGGAAGCAGAATACAGGTGAGGCCAGGGTCTAGCTTCATGCTTGGGTCCTTGCCTTGATCCCAGGGAGATGGGGGTGAATGACTGACTTGTTTGCACATTCTTAACTTCCAGTGATAGGAGGCAATGATGTCACTAAAGCTAAGAAGATGCATGAGGATTTCAAGCTGCGGGGTTGTTTCAGTGAGGGCAAGAAGGGGAGACAGTGATCAAACATCAGCTACTGCCAGGAGTGTAGGTCTGGAGTCATCACTGCGTGAACAAGGGCTAAACCAGCTGAAGAGCTGGTCCCTGATTTAGCAGTCCCCTAAATAAAGGCTTTCCCTTGAAGATGGCCTTCCTCCTAAGCCTTCCCTGCTGGAACCTGCATTTGCCAAAGGCATGCCTTTTAGCTCTGACCAGCACCAGGAGACAAACCTAATACTGATTCCAGTTGCCCCTCTATTCCACTCTGGTGAGATCCTACCTGGACTACTACGTCCAGCTCTGGAGTCCTCAGCACAAGAAAGACCTGGACCTGCTTGAGCCGGTCCAGAGCAGGGCCACGAAAATACTCAGGGGGATGGTCTCTGCTCTGAGGACAGGTTGAGAGAGTTGGGGTTAAGTCTGGAGAAAGCTCAAGGGAGACCTTATTGTGGCCTTTCAGTACTTAAAGGAGGCCTTGAAGAAAGATGGGAACAGGTTTTTTTAATAGGTCCTGTAGCAACAAGACAAGGGGTAGTGGCTTTAAACTAAAAGAGGGGAGATTCAGGCTAGATATAAGGAAGAAATTTTCTACAATGAGGGTGGTGAGACACTGACTCAGGTTGCCCAGAGAGGTGGCCAATGCCCCATCCCTGGCAGCATTCCAGGTAAGGTTAGATGGGGCTCTGAGCAACCTGCTCTAGTTGAATATGTCCCTGCTCACTGCCGGGGGATAGGACTGGATAACCTTTAATGGTCCCTTTCCACTCAAAGTATTCTATGATTCTGTGATTCTGAGTAGGAAGTCTGGGGTATATTTTATGCTATTAAATATCTGCCCACAAAGTCCATTTTGTGGTTCTACCAACTGTGTTGTTTGAACAGCTGCTTGGCTGCGTCGGACCTCTGCGCGCCCGACCGCGACAACAACTCTAAGTTTTTTAATACATCTGAATTTACTATACACATCAAGTGTATGACTCCTGCCACCATCCCAAAGGTTTTCTGCCTGGCATGAAGTTCACCATGAAATTTGTGGTATAAGAGGCTGCAGTTCTAGGGCAGTGAGAAGCTGGGAGGGAAATGATGGAGTAGGTCTCTTGCTGGCACCAAAACGTCCTGGAACAGAGCTCCAAACAGACCTTTTATCCTTGTGACACACAAAGGAATTGACACATTTCCCATTTAATATGCAATCACTATTTGGAAAACTTTGAGGTTTGCTGTCTTTATGCCAGGGTGCATGTCCTGTTACAGAGAGGTCTGCAGGAGCACGATGTTCCTGACAAGCACCTTCTTCAGCTCAGAGCTAATTCTGACAGCTCAGGCACTTCATATTCCCAGGAAGTTGTGCTGTAGTGAATGCTGAAGACCTCGGGGTGCAAGCTGGTTTCAATTTTAAGCTCCCTTTTCAGGAAGTCACAAGAGGTTGATGGTGCCCTACAAGCACCCACACAAATCAATGTTACAGAAAAAGATGGCAGGAGGAACCACTGGACCAGAGCAAAGAAGAAGGCATCCTACTTTCTACTGCTCTCTTATGATAACATTTAACAGAAACGTGAACCTATTGATGGGCCAGCTGCGGAAACAGCATCTACTGAAGCTGCCCATCACATGCAAGGCTCAAATCCCTAAGAAACTGGTGGCAGCATTTAACCTCTGGCTGTGGAAATGTAAACACCAAACCCCCTGTGATACAGGCTGGCAGTGGGATTCCCCTGGTGATCGCTTCACATTGTCACTCTCTGCCAAAGCAGTAACGGGGCTCCAGGCCATTTGTCATGACCGTGGGGTAGAAAACACTCTTAAAGGCTTTGTTCAAGAAAAGCAACTGTACTTTCAGTTCCATGCTGTAACAGACCACTCTGTGTGGTCTGCAGATCCCACTATTTGGGGTCAGAAATGAATCTTTCCCCAACAACTACATTTGCCTGCCTGCCCCTGCCTCTCTTACCTAGGGACACATCTCACTGGGTTCAAAATACTTTTTGGGTGGGAGTCAGGTTTGAAAACATCTCCAGCAGATGGATCCACCGTGGATGGGTTTCTAAGCTCTTGTTGCAACCAGTGGAGATCATCCAGCACTGCGAGGGCTCCAAGAGAGCAATTCAACCCTCTCCTTGCAGCAGACACCTACAGACAGCCCGTGAACTGCTCTCTTGTCTCTCCTGATTGCATAGACTAGGTTTCCACTGACACAATGAGAGGAGGGATGGCACACACGTACGCACCTGCCATACAGACACCTTCAAGGGGTTGAATCTGGACCTGAATTTCAGCCTTACCTGCATGCTGTTCAGACAGCAAAGACTCAAATTAGGTGTCTAAACACAGGTGTCTAGTGCCATGTGGGGTGCCCTAGGGTGTCTGAGGCTCTGTAAGAGGACTGGATAATGGGATACGGGACTTAGGGAAACCCAAGCTTTCCTTGAGAGGCAGAAGGAAGCAGGACAGGGTGTTGCAGGGTGGCTCAAGGTGCACTAGATGCCAGTCCACAAGCAAGGGTATTGAGCTGTAGTTCAAATATGTCTTCTGTGTTATCTGCAGCAAGACCAAGATCAGTGTGAAACCCAGAAGTGGAGGAACATGGATTCATACATGGAAATGTGCATATGGAAAAGAGGATGCTATGAGTGAAGGGATGAGTTCCTCCTGTGGATGAAGAAGACTGAGACTAGCAGGCACTTGCTTTACCCATCAAGGCCTCATGGAGAACAGAAACACGGGGGGCTAGTGCAGGTGACAGCTGTATCTTGGTGTTTCCAAGTGCCAGTGACTACAGAACAATCAGTTTTTAGCCTGTGATATATAATAAATCTGGGCTCTGGGGTGTAAACAGAACACCGTGAAAAACCTGAATGTCTAAAGCGCTTTTGCTGCTCTTAGTGCTCCTAAAGCCAGACGTTTAAGAGGTTGGTGATTTATTTGCATTGTGCATTTTTGGCTGATGATTCAAGTAAACAAAGCATTAGCAATGACTTCTCTTATGGAGAAAAAACTAAGGCTTGGAGAGATTGATTTCAGTGGGAGGAAACATGTAGCCAGCCAGGCACCATATCCAGGTCCCTCAACTGCCCAGCCAGTAGCTAAAAAAAAAGAGAAATGTTTTGCCATTAGTTTTAAGGAAGTACCAAAAGAAGTTGCATTTTGTGCACGCAGTGAATCTCCCTTTAATCTAAAGATCTACAAAAGGGAAAATGTTAGCAGGCAGTGTGTTTTTGTCTTCTGCTTTGGCTGGAGCTCCCAGGTAGGTAAATATTAACATGATGTTCCTTGGGGCTTTTTACCAGCAGAAGGTCAAGTCCTCTGTAGAGAGATACTAAGCAGAAAGTCCTGTGTTTAGTATCAGGAAGATCTGCTTTCAAACGAGATTAAAGTGCCACTATGAATAAGAGAGCAAGAAAAATATTTTCACTGGAATTCACTTTGTCCCTGGGTGTGTGATTTTTGTAAGATTCAGCTCCAGGATCTGCGTTGCTCTTAAAATGAAGTTGCGTACTTAAAAATGCATTATGGAGAGACTCCGCCCCTTATCCAACCTTTGGGCTTTCTGCAGTGGTTGAAAAGTATTGTTCTTAGACAAAATCCCCAAATCTTTCTTAATCCTTTGGCTGCCCTGCTAGATCTGGATCTGTCCTGAACTTTGTGAGGCAGCCTCTGTCCTTGCTACCTGGGTGTTGCTAGTTTCTGTATTGTTTCTCCCTGGGCTGAATGGTTTCTTTCTAGGCAGTTGATTAAATCAGCTAAATTAATGCTGGTGGGACAGAGTGTTCTCTGACGGGAACCAAACCACTGCATTAAAACAAATGAAAATAGGTTTATTTTTCTCAATTACCGATATGTCTGGCCAATTATATATTGTACAGCTAGTTTCCGTACCCTGGAACTTTTACAGTTAGGGTGAGAATGACTTGCATCAATATTAAGGTTGAAAAGACTCTATATGCATTCAGGGTTTGAAAGCAAATGGGTAAAGAGGTGTTTCTGCTACTGAGATTTGAAAAAAATCCAACCACCCTAACCCTCATCTTACACAATCCTACTAAAACCACTAAAAAAATCAAAGTTGTCCATATTTTGTCACACAGTTCGACTTCATGCCTGAGTTATTTTAAGTGCAGCTGATATCCAACAGATGGACTTCTGACAAATCAACACCAAAAGGAGAGAAAGAATAACCCACTGTGTAATTCAGCTGGGGTCACAAGCTCCAGACCTCCCTGTTGCCAGGAGAGGGGCTTTTCTCTGACCCTTGGCAGTGGGACAGTCCTGCCTGTCACTGCCACCTATGAAACACAGGGAGGGATCACTTAGAATCACAGAATGGTTTGGGTTGGAAGGGATCTTAAAGATCATCATCTAGTGCCATGGGCAGGGACACCTCCCACTAGACCGGGTTGCTTAGAGCTCCACCCAACCCGGCCTTGAACACTTCCAGGGATGGAGCATCCACAACTTCCCTGGGCAACCTGTTCCAGTGTCTCATCACCCTCAGAGTGAAGAACTTCTTCCTTACACATAAATCTACTCTCTTTCAGTTGGAAACCATTTCCCCTTGTCCTATCACTACAAGCCCTTGTGAAAACTCCCTCCCCAGCTTTCCTGTAGGCCCAGAACCAGTTGGGGTTCTTATCATTCCCTTTGATTTTCTGCTATCCAGTCTCGCTCATTTCTTTTGTGCGTTATTTTCTAGATCAGCTTCTCTCTCCCCTTCCTGAAAACAGTTTTGTAGAAAAACTGCTAAAAGCAAACTCTTCCTGTAGACAGAATGGTAATACAGTGGCATCTAACTCAAATTCTATAACCCCTGCAAGAGTCTTAGCGAAAGCCTCAAGTCTAGGAAAAATTGATTTGGAAATGAATCCAAGTATAAATCTTTTAGTAGTGAACGGGTTCCTTATAAAACCCTCCTAAGGGGATCATATATACCTCATAAGAAGCTGAGCATTCGGATGCTTCATTTATTTATTACAGCCTTGTTCTGGCCTCAGTTTTATGGACATGAAGTGAATGAAGTAATCAGGGTGAAATCAGAGCATGACTTTGCATGTTTATTTTCGCACTGAAGGAATAGTTTGTCTTTCCTTGCCCCCCTCCCAAAGGGCACCCCCTGCTCCGTCTATGCCATCAGATACACAAATACATGCACGTGCTGTTTCTGAAGGCAGCTGATGGCACAGGTGATAAACTGACCCGTGTCTGAAGCTCATCTGTAGAAGCTAAAGCATTTTAAAACCCCTTGTGAGAAGCCTCATTGTAGAATTTGGCGGCTTCTTGTGGCACTGATTTAAGGTCAATTTACTTGTGGCTGCAAGAATTACACATTTTTAAATAAAAGTACTGACTTTCACAGGTTTCCCTGATTTCCCTTCAAGTCCCAGGTACAGACATATGCCCTCTGTGCTCTGGAAATGCCTCTCCTGTAATCACCGTCCCTGGGACATGCTCTTCTTGTGAATGTTTGCCTAAACTCCCATGTTAAAAAATAGGAGCTGAGCTTTTCTTGTGGTTCATTAACCATTTTCTCTTCAACAACAAATACCCCCCGAGGTTTAGCAGAAAGAAAATGCCATTAAGAGTCTCTGTAGGGAGGAAGGAAAACACTAATTACTGTTTCAGAACTGTGTTGATTCATTTATTCAAACAAAAGTCCTTTTCCTGCCCCAGGATCAGCCAGGAAAGTAAACTGTGCATGAAGAATGAAAAAGAATTGTCAGTTCTCCTCCTTTAAAAAAAAAAAAATTAATCTCAAGCCATTTAGCCCCAATAAAGCAGTGAGTGCTTAGGACTGCTGCTTCCTATCAGCCTGAACATTACAGGCAAGCCGCTTTTGCTGGGAACATCGTCTGTGTCCTCCTTGTGCCTCACAGCATTTACTTAGTGCTCGCTTGGCACAGTTGGGATGGGGTGTTTGCTCTCTTTCTGTAGTGCTTCAAGCAAATTAGTAACAAATGAGGTCAGGAAGGGTTGGAAGGACTTTAAAGATACTCTAGTGCAATCCCCCTGCAGTGAGAAGGGACATCTTCAACTAGAGCAGGTTGCTCAGAGCCCCGGCCAACCTCACCTGGAATGTTTCCAGGGGTGGGGCACTGACCACCTCTCTGGGCAACCTGGGCCAGTGTCTCACCACCCTCATTGTAAAAAAATTTCTTCCTTATATCTGGTCTAAATCTACCTTTTATTAGTTTAAGAGACGTAATATATTTCATTTGATGGACAAATTAACTTCAGTGGGCGTTTATACATCAGTTGCTTAACTAGAAGATACCACTTTTCCCTTCCAGTATTTAAAGGAGCTCTGTGGGGAAAGGGTACGGACTTTTTACGGGGACTTGTAGTGATAGGACGAGGGGTAATGGATTCAAATTGGATAAGGGGAAATTTAGATTAGAGGTAAGGAAGAAGTTTTTCACTCTGAGGGTGGTGAGACACTGCTTAAGGTTGCCCACGGGGGTTGTGGATACTCCATCCCTGGAGGTGTTCA
>VZZY01007813.1:0-10886 GCA_013400335.1 Eurystomus gularis | reverse complement strand
AACCATGGTGATTCTGTGATTCTCAGAATATAGATAAGAGAGCCAAAGACAAAGAATATTTGTTTTTCACTAAGGAATTCCTCAGTATGACAAACATGTATGTGCTTGATATATATAGTCTGTGTAATACAGACTAATTAGAAAGTTAAGAGAGTGTAAATTCTCAGGGATAAAACTGGGGTGTCTGGAGGTGTTGGTGTATCAGTTTGCAGCTATGAAAAGAACATAACTCTTACATAAGATCAGACATAATGGAAACACATGCCTCTGTTTCAAAAAGGAAGTTCATAATTAACGTTTCAGTTTTCACACATCATTTTCTACCCTAAGTATTTAAAAGTATTTGGAATAGTTCCATACAAATCAGTATACTAATATACAAGGAGGTGTATGGTCATGGGTCACAGAATAGCTTGGAGGTTGGAAAGAAAAGAGGGGTAGTGCTCTGAATGTCTTCTTAACTTCATCCCTGTGTTTCAGTTTGTTTAAGGACGTGCATTTGATAAGGGGAGAATGAAGGCGGGTATACTTAGTACAGGAAAAGTGTTGTGTGTCTCTTGCCAAAAAATGTTCATGACATCGAAAAAAGAGTTCCTTGCTCTTCTGACAGATTTTGTGTTATTTCCTGCCTTTAAATCTCATTTTATTTTCAGTATCTTTCTTTGAAATGGAGTGCTCTTTCTTTAGAATAGGAAATACAATAATATTTTTTTTCATTCTCAGTAGCGAGAGTGAGGGGGTAGAGTGCCTGAACAGACAAGTTTTCTGCCCCTCCATCCCCTTCCAGTGTTCTGCTGGGAAAAAGAGTTGCAGTTTCTTGTGTCCCAGTCTCATTACAGTGAGGCAGAGATTCCGCATTTTGAACCAGGAACGGACCGATTTGCCAGCTCTGGGGAACAGAGCAAGTTCTCAGTGGGAAGTTTCACACCTTTCTGGCTCCTACTGTCCTGGGGATTAAGACTTTCAGATTGGATAATTGCTATGCTGAGTAGCTCTCATTTGGGCTTTGCGTGATGGTCACCCTTCCTCACTCCAGTTGTAATAAAACATCCAGCCTTTTTTTTTTGCTTTTAAATTGGAAAAATCTGTTATGTTTGCCTGTGGAAGCACTTGGAAATGTATTGATATTTTAAAAGTGCTAAATAATTACGGATGTAGGTGACATGTTTTTGTTAATCTGCTTTTTTGTCTCCTTTTTTCTTTTTTTTTAATATCCACTTAATCTGTTCATACTCTTAAATTTTCTACCTGGAGTCTCATTAATAATTGAAGCAGCATTGCTCTTTCATTGTAATTATACTGCTGTTTTTCATTTGTCAGCATGATTCATTAAGTTGAGCCCAATTCACTCTTGATGTAACTTGACCCTACGGATGTTTTGGCCCCATGTGTTTTCTCTTGCTGGAGTTATTCTTTAAATCAATGCAACAGAAAGAAAATTGTATTGAACTGTCACCCTTAATCAAATTCTCAGTTCTAAATTAGCCATGATTTGGTCCACAGGTCATGTCTTTCAACTGAGGAAATAGTTTAATGTGCTAATGCATATAGTGTTCTTGGAGAGCAGAGGCTGAATTTCTTTTTACTGTTTTCTATCCCAAGGCTTATAGCACAACTGTTTGAAATCACGTGGAGTGAAAAGATCTAGAACCTGGGGTTAACCAAAAATGTTGTTAGATAAATATTTTTTTTGCTAAATTACCACATCTGGATATTTAGCTTGATCTGGATTTTATCTGAATCCTATGAGGTTCATTCCATTGACAACATAGACTTTTTTTCATTTACACACTAACAAAGAAACAGTTTTGAATGTTTTCCAGGAAATTATTTACCTTGTGTCACATTCTTAAAAGTTTAGAAGATGAAAAACACAGGAGAATACGTTAGTTTTATATTAAGAAATATGTTCTCGCGTGTATGAAAAGAGTATCTGTATTTACACGTTTATATATATGAGAAAACTTTTATATAAAAATAGTATTTTAGGAACTCAGCAATTATATTTCTTAGGCAAGTTATTTTGTTCTTTTTCATCTGGTCAGTATAGATGTTCTTTTATATTTTATGAATACATTATATTGCATATAAGTAGAAACACCTATATAATGGTATTAATAAGACCACAGAAAGATTAAGGCCCTTAGTAAGATTAATTTAGCCGTGTTTTACAGCCAGCATGTTGTAATACTTGGATGGCAGTGTACAGGAATGGATTAAACGCCTTTAAAAAAGAGTGGGAAGCATGGCAATGTCCCCACTGAAGGTGTTCAGCAGTGACGTGAAGCCTGGCTGTGCCTGGGAGCAGGAGATCCTGGCACTGGGCTCGCCCCAGCGCTGGTGCAGGCAGCAGAGCTTCCCGTGGCTCAGTGGGGGTCAGTGCCTTGAAAGCTCTGCTGCCTTCTCACGATGTGAAGCGCTAGTGGGCAACGTTCAAGTGAGGCAATCTTGAAAACACTTGTGAAATTATTACCCGGAATCTTAGAATGGAAACGCTGCTGGACTACAATAGAAAAATCCCATGCTGGCACAGATGTAATCTTCTTCTGGGAAAATGTGGACAAAGTTGTCTGTTAATTTTCATTTTGTATCTTGTTATTGATGTATGCTGTGATAATTGTAGTTGCTGAGTGAAGTTGCCACAAAGAGAGCTTAAAAAAGAAATACAAGCCTAAGGAGACCTCATTACAGTGTAACAGCAAAACTAAATGATGCAAGGGACACGACCTTGATAAAAAGAACTTTAATACAAAACATGTTCCAATAATATTAAGGTTGAAGGTTTCAGCCCATTAAAAATACAGTTACTGCACTAAGAAGGCCCTAGCACCTTTACCTCAGTTCCCTTGCACTCAGGCACTTCAACAAATGGTTTGATGTAACTGAATCTACTGACAAAATACTTATATTGATTTTGAAGATAATGCAAAGACACGCCTGCCAGATGCTCTGATGTCTCCGTATATACATTCTGTGTAACAAAGATTAAATCAGGTAGCTGCTTCCACCCACTGAACAAAGTAACTAAACCTTTTCCCCAGTGAGGTCTTTAATTCCTGAGAGACGTTGTCCAGACCAGTAAATGGTGTGTACGTGGAGAGCTGGCTGTGGTAGCACCTGCAGTGCAGTGATTTGTTGGTGAGTGCATCCTAGCAGTGTAGCCTTGTAAAAGGAGACATTGATGTGTGGGAAAATGAAGACAGAAATACAGCGAAGGAAGGCACAACATTCAGAACTTGATTTTTTTTTTTTTTTTGGCCTATTATTGTTGCTTGTAATAGTGGAGAAATACTTTGGATGGGTTTACTCCTTGTCATCCTTAATATATTTGGAAGGGAATGAATAAATGAAACTTTCCGGAACTGATTTGCTTTTGTGTGAGTTATGGTGGATCTTCTGATAATTCCTTTTGGTACTGTTGGGAGAGACAGCTCAGAGTGGTGGAGGCAAGATTGTGGCAGGGTGGGGGATATCGCTCTTGAGTTCTGTGTGCTGGCAAGATAAGAGTTGAGGACGGGCATGCTGCCCGCAACTA
This sequence comes from Eurystomus gularis, assembly GCA_013400335.1. NCBI lineage: Eukaryota > Metazoa > Chordata > Aves > Coraciiformes > Coraciidae > Eurystomus > Eurystomus gularis. Next base: position 7,351 of record VZZY01007813.1, on the reverse strand, counting down.
GGAGCAGGTGAAAATGGGAATCTTTAAGACTGAAGTTTGGGACCATATGTGAACATCTTACATTTTAATGCAGAGAAAAATTACTAATTAGTTTAAGTGATGCCATGTAGATATAGTTTTGAATATGTTTTGTGTAAAAAAAAATAGCCAAAGCCCAGTGGACCTTCCTGAACTGAATTTATTTGGTATGTGATGCACCTTGCAAGGAATAAAACAGCAGCTTTGGTTTAAATATGTGTTATTGTTGTGTATCATGTTATTGTATAAATATTTTTGAAAATAGAGGTCTGTGAAACACTGTATATGGTGGTTAGATTTGCTTTATCTAGTTAGCCTTAATTTTCCGTCCTCACCTGGTACTGTCATTAGTACTTGTCTACATTTTATGAAAAAGCCATCTAATCTCCTCATTGAGCAGGAAAACTGCATTAGTGGTAAGTACATTTCAGAGATACAAACATTTGACTCAGTGTTACTTTCACTTAAAAGGTGATTAAAGAAAGTGGACCTCCTCACATGAAGAGCTTTGTTACACGAGTTACGGTAGGAGAATTCACCGCAGAAGGAGAAGGCAACAGTAAGAAACTCTCAAAGAAACGTGCTGCAATGGCTGTCCTACAAGAACTTAAGAAACTTCCTCCTCTTCCTGTGATTGAAAAGCCAAAACCTTACTTTAAAAAACGTCCAAAAACAATATTGAAGGTATGTGTCCACCTTTGACAGAATTAAGAATGTTTGCTTAGAAAACAACAGAGTTACTCAGATTTATAAAGGCTTATTTGTCATTTTCTGTCAATATTGTTACATGTTGGCCTCTGCTAATATGCCTGTGCTTTTTGAAATTGTGAGAATGCTGAGAAATTCTCAAGCATAATGGCTTATAAGGTGCTTGGCTTAAGAACCAAACTCACATCACTGAAGTCTTCAGGGGTTTGATTCAAGGCTAGTGGAGGATCAAACCCTCCAAGCAGCTCTGTACAGCCATGTGAATTTTTAGCATCACCTCTTCTGGGAGGCCATACTAGCTTAAGTGGTGGTTCTCTCCCTGGTCTAGCCTCCCTCCCCAGTTTGAAGAGGATGAGAGATACATGAAATCGGAGATATATGGGAAAATGGTGCGCAGTCCAGCTTCCTCCCCTTTTGGAGCTAGTTTTGGGAGTTTTGTGGCTTCAGCTTCAATTTGGTTCTTGGAAGATTTGAAAGAAGACCAAGAGTATGTTGACATCTCAGCCTGCTGTGTTACTTGTCAAGGACCAATGGACAATACCGATTTTGTTTCAAGTGCCTGCATTAATGTTAACGTGTTTGATAATCCTCTTTAGCTCTCAAATACAGATAGAAAATTGACTGGAGACTAGCCCATGGAGGACTTGCAGGCTTTGAACCATCCTTCCACTAAAACACGCCCTGTTTCAGAGGATTTAGTGTGCTTCTTGCTGCACTGCTGAGGCATCCTTTAGAGGCTCCAGACCCTTGTGAGCTCAATCTTCTTAAATGCTGTTTTTCTTCTTGGTGGCAGTAGATTTATTGCTACTTTTACAAGTCAGTCAGTCTATGGTGACCAGCCCTGATTTGTCTACTCATCCTAAATTCATACAAAGCCAAAGGGTCATCTGAAGTAATTAGTCTTCCAAATGATCTAGCAAAAGCAGCCACATAATTTCCATATATTTATGAAGCATTGCTACCTAGTCTCAGCACTGAACAACTAATCAGATTAACTTGTCAGCTGTCCAGTGCAAAATATGAGGCTTTGGAAGTGGCCAAAATCTGCTATATTTCATTTTATTTTAGGGAGTATTATTTTGTGAGGTAGTAGTTACTCTTTGTACATTTCTTCTATTGTCTGGCATGTTGAATAGTCTTTTAGGTATACATTATGGCACATTAATAGCATTTCATACTTGTTTCAAGTTGGTGGAGAGTTGCTCACTTTCTCTCTGGTGTTACAGTCATTTTTGCCCGACACTATAAAGATCAGGAACCTTGAGACTAGAATTGCAGGAAAAAACAGGAAACCTTCATGTCCAAAACCTATGCTTCAGAATATAATTTTAGGAAACGACATTTAATCTCTTTTTCTGTATTTGCCTCCTGTTAGTTAAAAAAAGAAAAATCTTCCTTTTTTCTGAATTATATCCATGACTTGCATTATGTTAGGCTGGACAGCATTATACCAGCATGGCTTGAGCCCAGTTCTCATCTAGTGTTACATTAATAGATTGTAAAAATAATTTAAACCAGTACTTACTTCACTAACAGGACCATTAGAAATCTGTGTATACACAGTGCACCAAGTGCAGAGTTCTACAGGAGCAGCCAACAGAAAGGCATTTAAAATAAGCAAGTACTTTGTAGAGTGCAAAACTGAGCTTGAAAAATGCACACAGGACTTACTTCATCAGCTTCCTCTTTTCATTTGCCTTCAAAATAGACTTGAGGTATTTTTCAAAAAACCCCAGGTTAATTAGATACATGTCTCCTACAGAAATTCTGGGGTTCTAATTCTCAAAAACTTCTAGGAAAAAAATTACCATAAAAATTTATTTAACAGAAAAGCATCAGCATTAATCGGAAAAGGCTGTTGGCTCTGGTGGTCTCATTTTGGAAAGTTTTTCTCAAGAAAGATGCTAAAGATATAATAATGTAAATATCTCTTATATTACCATATACCATTTACTATGGTTAATCTTAAACTGAATTATCCAAAGTTGGCCATGTTAGAAAGAGGCATTAACACTTAAAATACCTGGATGTGTAGAAGGTTTTTATATTTGGAATATCCAAAATCTGAGATTATTTAAGTGTGCCCATTTCTTCTAATTTAACCTGCACGTGTTTTGAACATCAAAAAAGTGACAATAACTTCTTTTTATTTGTGTATATATTTATTTATGAGGCTGTATCATATGGCCTGCACTTTTTTTAGCCTGCTCTGCGTTTTTTCTCTGCCTGGCTTCTTGCCCACACAGCTGCCCTTTTCCATTCTTTCACCTACATCTTCTCTAACAACTTCAGCAGTTACACTATGTAGGATTTGTTGCACAGCTTTCTTAATATAATACCCCTCTCTGGTCTTTGCCCTCAGTGGCTGATCATGTTGTTAGGTTCTGGACCACTTGTTCTTATCTGAGAAGCTCAGACAAGCACGTATGCTGATCTTCTCTTAGCCTCCAAATGGCTTAGTGAAAAGGAAATAGCTCAATAACATAAAACCAATTCTACATTCAAATGCCATTTACATGTGCAAGCTCATTCTTTGTGTTATGGTGTATAGATCAGTTAAATATGACTCCAGATAAATTTTGGGGGGAGGGGTCTTAATTTCTTCTCCTGAAGATCTACAAACACGTATTTGCTTTGAAAGTAATAATATATTAAAAGGATTTCAGAACTAGATAGCTGGGAAGGACTATAGTCATACCTGTCTGTGTAATCTTGGACAGACCAATCTCTCACTCCTTTTGTTTTTCCCCCATCAAATCAATCCCCCGCCCCAACCATGCATTTTGACGTGTTACTGTGAGAACTGTTGTCTATTAAGCATTTTAAAGACTTTGGGGGTGGCTCACAATATGCAACATTTCTGGCCATTGGGGAGATTCCTCCCTAGCTTCTCTACATTGAAGCATTTTGAGGGTGAATTCCTATGATCTTCAAACAGAGTAAACCTTCTACACCTTTAGTTACATTGTGGGATGGAAGGTAGGAGTGCTGAGAAGAAAGACAGGAAGCTGAGAGACACAGCTTCCTTGTTATATGGCAAATCTTTTTTGTCCCCGTGTAAATAAGGCCTCTTCTCAGCATACTCAGACTCCGTGATCCAGCATTGTAGCAACCTATTTTAAGGAGTTAGGGGGAAGGATCGTAGAAACAGGACAATGAGATATAATTGACTGATGATTTTGCTTATTTTCATCCATCTCCATAGGACCTCCATATATAGGTGAGGTTATTAGTAGCTTACAGATCCTAGGTATGCACACTTTCTGCAACAATGACAACAGGTATATATTTTTTTTGCCACAGTTTTGAGCTTAAGGATTCTCATCTTCTCTCTCATGATCGGAAGATAAGAAGAAATTTACTTCTTATTCTCTCAAAGGGAGTATTAAAGAAGAAGTAACCCTAGTATATTATTTATTGAAGCAATGTAATAGTTGTATGGATATATGCTGAAATAATGATTCTTTCTTTTAACCCTGTCTTAGACCGGACCAGAATATGGTCAAGGAATGAATCCTATCAGTCGTCTGGCTCAGATCCAACAGGCCAAAAAGGACAAGGAGCCAGAGTATGTTCTTCTTTCAGAGAGAGGAATGCCTCGCCGTCGAGAATTTGTTATGCAGGTATCATCTGCTGTCATGTTAGAGATAATGCCCTTGCTATATTATGTTCAAACTCAAGCAAAATGGTGGCATAATGAAACAGAACCCTCTGTGTTTAGCTCTTTGCTTTATGGTCAGTTATACAAGAAGAGTATGAAACACACAGTATCAGAAAGCCTGTTTGAACTTTCTCTTGGTGAAACAAATCATAATTAAGTTACATGCTTTCTGGATGCTTTTTGTATAGTGGTTTTACTTTATTTTTATACTCTTCTTTTTTTTTCACCTGATGGTTTCTGTCTTTATCCATGATGGTTCATGATTTTATTTACTTGTTTAAAAAAAAAAAAAATTGCTAATGTTGATCAGAGGATTAATGATAAAAACAAGTATCCTGAAATACGGATATGAGTCTCTCAATTTCGTTTAGAAAAAGTGCTTTAAATATTTTCAGATTTTCAGTTTCTTTGTGGCTTTGTTCATACCTGAAATGCCACCAAAAAAAAGCCTTCCATCATGTGTTTTAGCCTGTCCAGTTAAAGGCTCTGGATCTAATACAGAAACGGTAGATCATAAATGTTTCTTTAATTTTTAAATGAAGAATATTTACAAAGATCAGATATAACTGTGAGATTTTGTTAGATAGCACAACAGCAGGTTGAGAAAGATTAGGGAGAGGAAAGAACTTTTCTTCTGTGTTTTTGCTCAGGGATAGTTTTGTGCTGGAACAGTTCAGGACAGCACACCTCCATATGTTTGGACTTGTCTAAAGCACACCAAAATGTCACTTCAGATCACAACAAGAATCTATTTTATTCCAGCACGTCCTCCTCCAGAAAATTTGTGATGTTTTCACTTAAATCTTTTAAGTCCCTTCCTCCATCATGTCTATCAAGATAGGCTAGCAACCTTGGAACTCAGTGGTCTTTCGTGATGATTTATTATTTTTCTCTTGGAAGCAAAAGAGGATACTGGATTCCTTTTGTTGCAGTATCTGATTTATGAATGCAAACTTGGATTTCCAACTTTTTATGCTACCTAAAACTATTTGAAAACGAGTGATCCTATCACAGATGATCCCTTTTTTGCGTGCTCAGAGTCTTGTGGGAGTGTCCAGAGTTAGAGATGATCGTGTGAGGTGTCAGAAGGGGACTGTGTAACACAGTCCAGAATTAGAAAGATGGGCTGAGAATTTGAGTTTCCATTGGAGGAGTCTCAGTATTAGCAAAATCTTTGATTTGACTAAGAAAAGAATCTTAAAAGCAATGAATACATAGAAGATTCCCTTATCTAAGAAGACTTGTGAAAGAAGTCGTCAAATTCCATAGAACAGTTGTATGAATATAAGTTACTTTTAAACACAGTAGCTCTATTTTTCCCCTTCTGTAATATTTTCACATTGAAATCATTCTACTATTTCCCAAGCCTTCAGGAAGTTGAAGTGGATTCATTGTGACATGCAAAAAGCCTTATCAGAATAAAAAGCCTTTGTATAAACTACTTAAACAATGTTTTCATTTAATTTAATTGAATGAGGAAGCAAACTATCCAGAGATAATATGTTCATTTTTATCTGTCACCCAAAGAGCAAGATCCAATTACTTGTCCCGACTACTAGATAAACAGAAGAAAACCTCTGATGACAGTAGTTGGTGTTCTGTTCCCAAAGTTAATTTCAGAAAGCTCTTTCTCTTTGTAGTCAGACCTTTAATCCTTGATAGAGGTTATAATAATAGCTGAACCACTTTTACAGGTCTGAGAAATAGCAGCACATTAATTTATTGTGAGCTATGTTATAAATTATTGTTTTGTCATGTCGCATTAAAGTCCTTCAGTTTTCTTGCATAAAAGCTTGTAGCAGATTGGCTGTTTTCTAATTGTGATTGCAGAACTTCACAGAAGATAAGGTTTATATTTCAGATTATTAATATTTCTGGTTTAGGTAGCTGAATTATTTTGCTAATTATATAAATACTTTGAAGGAATATTCATGATGATTATTATTTACTTATATCCTCTTCTTGGTATTTAGAATTAATAGGTATTTAAGTAAATAAAAAATAAACCTGTTAGGAAAATATGTACAAGATAAATTGAGGAAAGTGGATAATAATAACATAAATTACTAAATAACATTCATTATTTATTTAACAATTTTATGTCTCTTTTTACAATTTTTTTTAAAGCTCCTTTCAGACTGTTTCAGGTCTTTGCCTTCTAAGATTTCTTTTATTCAGATCACCTTTGCTATTTTATTATTTTATTTTGGTTTTCTTTTTTTTAACACACTCTAAATTATACACTATTTTGGGAAAGGATAATTTGATAAATAAAATGGTTTAATGGGCAGAGTGAAATAGACCTGCCAAAGAGCTATGAATATTGCCTAAGTGAATAGCAATTACATTGCTAATATCACAAACCAGACACATAGAGCTTCAGGAATTTAAGAAAGGTACCAAAGCCAAGGAATAAATTAGAGGCTCACTCTTTGTGGATATCCATTGTCTATAATTTGTCTTTATTTGGAGGCTTTATATTCTAGTTTTATGAAAGGCATCCTGTTCAGCAGAAATCCTTTGTGCAGTACAGACCACAGGTCCAACAAGGAGCCTTCTTTCCAAGGACCGTGTTGATAAGGAGCTCCTGGACACACTTAGATGCAAAAAGAATGTCTACAGAGAGTGGAAGCAAGGACAGGCAGCCTGAGAGGAATACAAAGAAGCTGTCTGAGCAGCCAGGGATCAGGTTAGGAAAGCTAAAGCCCAGGTAGAATTACACCTGGCCGGGGACATCAAGGGTAACAAGAAAAACTTCTACAAGTATGTCAGTGATAAAAGGAAGGCTAGGGAAGATGTGGGCCCTCTCTGGAAGGAAACAGGAGACCTGTTTATGAGGGATATGGAGGAGGCTGAGGCTCTCAACAGCTTCTTTGCCTCAGTCTTCACTGGGAAGGGCTGTAGCCACGCTGCCCAAGTTGCAGATGGCAAAGGCAGAGAGTGGGAGAAGGAAGATCTGCCTGC
>VZZY01007804.1:1036-26002 GCA_013400335.1 Eurystomus gularis | reverse complement strand
ATTCTATGATTCTATGACAGCATATGTGGAAAGAGATTATACAGAAAGATTAGACTGAGGTGGGATGAAAAGAGAGAACTGAAGCATTTTTTGTAAGTACTGTCAGAAAAGCAGGTGAAAAAGGAATCAGATTTGAATTATACTATCATAAAGCTATAGTAAAACAGCCATGAGTCAGTAGGATTTTGTCTGTGTGTGTGGGCAAAGCCTAGCCAAGTCTGCAGCCAAGAAGGGATCTGTAGGAGTTAGTTAAGACTGCTCAAAACTGCATTGTCTCACCTTTCCCACCCAGGACTTTCCTGCCATTAGTCTTGAATTCAAATGTTCACTTTATTGGACCGTATGTTCACCCTGGAGGGAACCATGAATACAGCCCAGTACAAAGATGGGACTCAGCCAGGAGTTAGAAGGAATTCTCACGTTTTGAGGACAGTATAAATCAGTGATCAACTGTAGCCCTGAATCTTTGTGGCTCACCAGTGTACCCAGGGCTGAGATCAGACTAACTCTGCCCCACTGCAAGCTTTCTGTTCTCAAGGAGAAGAATGTTTTCCAAATTGCCAGGTATTTGCACGACGGGAAGATCTAGGAGACACTGGCCTTGGACACCTTATTTTCCACAACCTTGCAACTTGTAAGATGAGTTATAACATTGCACAGTCAACGTAAAAAGCTGCCAGACTGAAGTGTGAGATTATTTGACAGTGATATTTTATACTGAGCTAAATGGTGACACTAGACACAAAGCATAGAAAAAAGATGATGCTGTTCTGTTGTTAGAGCAATAGTAGGTCCAAATTTTCTATCATCAAGAAAGGCACAGCAAGAGAGAGTTACAATGAAAGAGCATTTGATGGACAAGCTACTCAGATTGGCTCATGTGCCAAATTCCCAAGGAGCACAAATGAGGACAGCCCTGCTAACTTCAATGATGCTGATTTATAGTAGCTGATAAATGAACCAGAAATGTGTTCATTTAATTGGGAGAGAAAAGAAAATCTCAGGGATACACTTCTGTAGCTGAGCTAAGAGAAATGGGATAGCATTTCCAATTCTGACAGTTTTTTGAGATGCCTCAATAGGACAGATTTGTGTCTGGGTCCTATTCATACATAATCCGCAAAATGAGCAGCCTTCAAAAACAGACCTTGGGCTGAGTAAGGCTAAGAACAGAGCTATCAAGCACAGGATGTCTTGAAACAAGCAACAAGTTGAAAATGTGCAGCCAGTTGAGAGGAGAAATTTAAAACAATGATGTTTTCATTGCAGTAAATGAAAGGGCTCACTTGACATCTGCCATTATAAACACACAAAATGCCATAAATCCTGGAAGACTGAGCACATGTAATTGGGCAGATAGCTGCTTTGCTATCTGCCCAAGTAGCTTGGACAGTGCGTTAGCACAAGCTGCTTAGAGAAGAGGTTTAAAAATGAAAATCATGAGTACAAGCAAATGGAGTCAATAAATGAGAACAAGGGAGGTTGCTGAAGGACATGACTCAGAACAGAGCAAGGGTTTGCTAGAAGAGGCAAAAAAAAGATGCAGCAAAGCCACAGAATTTCAGAGGATAGGCAGAAATCACGTCTGGATTTGCTATTGAATTTTCAGGACCAGTGCCTTTGCTGTGTGTGAATGAGCTTGCTCCTGCCAACGCTGACGGAGGCACACCATTGCATACGAGCTGAGGATCTGATTCAGTGTCTGGATGTATGTCCCCATCAAGCTTTAAATAGTCCTCCCAAAGTGCCTTCTGTCACGGTGTGTATTAAAGCCATGACAGAGCAAAATGGATAAAAGCAAGAGGCTGGATAATGAGATGCTGACAAGGACTACTGTTTTCAGAGGTTCCTGGGAGGCTTGCTCTGGGATGACAATTAAGTAACCATTCCCTAACTAAACTTTTATCTGTTTGTACAACTCAGGGCTTATTCTGCCTTTCAGGGTGCAGCCTTCAGGCTCAAAAGCTCAAGGTGAGATGTAGAAACCCAGCCAAAATGACCAAAAGCTATATACTCATCCTAGGTTAATACTAGTGATGCCACAAAGACTTTATACTTTATTTTTGCATTATGTAAAGAATTAATATCTGGTGATGTGCCAGTGTTCACACCCATAGAATTCAGCAACATTTTAGCAGGTTAATTAAATCTAACCTGTTTTATCTTGCTTGGGCCCTCTGAGATCTTATGGGGAAGCCAAATGTTTTGTTAGAACTTTTAAAAATTCTGTGACAACTAGCAAGGGAAATAAACTACCTCCACATCAGAAAATAGCATCTTTCTTGCAATCTTATCAAAGGCAACTATATAGCATAGCATACAAAGTCTATGTGGACTGAAAAACTGAGGAGATGTTATTTGTAAAAAAAGGTAACTGGGAGGCCTGATTTGTATAAAAGTACAGGATGTTAAAAAACAAAGCACCCTTCATCCCCCATCAGAAATGCCCCTTATACCTTCAGAGGACAAAACACATTATGCAGAAGTTTGATGACTTGGTAATAGTTTGTGGCTAGAGAGTGGGAACAAGAAAATCAGCTGTCATCCTAAAACCCCCTAAACCTTAGGAGCCATTTTTCCTAGAAACATTCCCAACCTTGAAAGCAGCTTCTTTTGCAAGTTCTTGAACGTGAAAGAAGAATTTGTCAGAGAAACTTTTCCTTCAGGATGTCACTTTTTGAGTGGTTTGTGCTGAACATAAGAGCAATTACATAGCTGCTGGATGCAGACATAGACAACTTGCTCTAATTTATATGGCTTGAAAATGAGATTTAAAGCAGTTTAAATAGAAGTGAAACCTGGTTTGCTGAGTCAAAGGAGTACCAACACTACCAAAAAAATGTTGAGATGCCATCTGTGTCTTCTCCCAAAGAGAATAATTACAATTTTTTCTGCATATGGAAGGAGTGATAGCTAGCTTTGAAGGTGCAAAGAAAAATGTGATAAGCACAAAGTACAGAGAATCAAGCAGTGGCAAAGCTAAACTTCAGAGTTTATGTAGGATCCTTGGTTCCTGCCACGGTCTTTTAAACCTTGACTATACTTCCTTTCTCACAACATTCACAGGTTACAGACAGGGTCCAAAAATGCTTAACCAGCCACATAAACACCACTACCGCCCCCCAGTCATTTTAAGGTGTAGCTTGTACATTTGTGGAAAGTAAGAAAATGTGCCAGGTGAAGGGAGCTGTGTATCTCAGTACTCCCTGGCTGCTGCCCTAACAGCATCTAAGAGCCTTTGGAATTGCTGGAGCCCCCTTTAGTGCCCCAGCCCAGGGGCAAGGCTGGTTGAGTCAAACCTATTCCTTGCCATATAGTATATACATAAGATTTGTTGACCCGTATCAGATCTGCACACACCAAAATATTATCTTTTAAAATAATCTGTAACGTTTCAAAGTAATTGCTTATATGCTTGGGATGGGAAAGAAGAGTTTGAGAGTAAGCATACCTAAAGTATGGTCTGCTGCAGCCCTAGCTTCCAACATTGTCCTACTTCAGAGGAGCCTGCCTTGTGCATGTAAGCATGAAGAAAGCTGCAACTGCTCAGCTCTCTGCACCTGAGCCTTCAGCTGAACAGCATTAAATATATTACAGTTGCCACCTGGCTGAGCCAGGAAAGGAGAGAAAGCAAGAAGGTATCAGAGATCATAGACAGAATGTACTTTAGCTCTGAATTGAAGTAAACAAAACATTTCGTGTAAACTTACCGAAATGAAAAACTTCTGAAGTATCTCCTGATCTGGGGAAACATATTTTGTTCATAAACATGTAGTAGATGACCATAAGAAGAACGATGACCAGGAAAATATTTCAGTTTGGTGGAAACTACTTCCTGTTGACAATCTATTCCCAGAGAAAATTCCTGGCTAACCCTTTACTTGACACTCTTGGAGGCAGGCATTCAAAACACATCAGATCTCCTGGGACTTACAAGAGGCTCAGAGCCGGCAAGACAAAACTCCTACAGGGGAAGAGGAATTGTGCTATTCCATTGAGATCAAAGCCTCTGTGAAGTGCAAGGTCTCCAAGTCACATTGAAGCAAGTTACACAGGACCAAGTGTTTGTACAGCACTTAGATGGGAGGTGACGCAAACAGTATCTTATGATCTGCTTTATGTCACTGTCTCCATCTCACACTTATTTTGAAGTTAGGTGTTTTTTTTCAATTCACCATCTTGTGGGAAAGTAGACAGTACTTTAAGCCTGCTTCATACTTTCTTTGTTATTTTTAAAATAGTTTACTTTTTAAACGGGATTGTCTCTGAATACACAAGTGCAGATACAGCCAGCTATAATGAACAAAGCTGACTAGGACCTCAGCAGCTGCATTAATTATTACTATAATACTACTATACTATATAATAGCATTACTATAATACTGTTATATTAACTATAATAGTAACTACTATTATAATAGCATTAATAATGTCTATGGCAACAAATATAATAATAATACCCGTTACTGCTGCAGAAAGTGGTGGCTTAGTGATTTGAATGCAGGCAATCTTGTCTTTTCTTCCTCTCTCCAAGTAAGGCTTGCAAAAACCGTGTAATTTTTAAGCAGAGAAAGGCCCAGTGAAGTCAGCTCTCTGATTGTTCCAACTTGAGAATTAAGGTCTTTGAACCATAAACTTGATTATTGTATTAACAGAAAGAAAGAAGTCTTTTTCAATATTTGATGTGAAGCACTGTTGCACAGGGAGTATGGTTCCTAACTCAATAGGAGCTGTGAGCTGCTGCCTTGCACAATGGTGTGACCTCTCTGATCAGGGCTGATGGGAGGTGTCTTGTTACCTAGCACCACTTCCCAGGTCCTGCTGGATTCCCCTGCTGAAAGAAAATGGGCAAACTGTCTCTCATTTCCACGCAGGTTCAAAACTCAGCAGGGGCTAGAGGAAGGTAGGGCAGTGCCTCAAAGGAAAGGTACCGCTCTGTTTCTGCAAAGGAAAACATCTCTTCCTTGCATACAGCCAGCTCCTCCCCTGGAGTTCACATGGGACAGGTGGGTCCTGCTTCATTCAGAGTCAAGAAGTCACCCACCAGCTGCTTGGCAATATGGTACCCCTGAGTGGGGCAAGGACCTGATTTTCTCCCTGAACTTCTCCTAGTCCAATGGTAAGAATTCAGCTCACTGTGTGACGTGTTGGCTCATACACTGCTTATTCTCTTGGCACTGTGTTTGTGAAATGCAGTCCACTGTGCACAGCAGGTTGCTTGAGGACTTCTATTATTGCAATATAATATTAAAATATTATCCTCCATACATTGCTGTTCCACATATCTTACAGGCTACAATTGGAGCTGGCTAGCAGGTAGCTCTACACAGGGTTCAAGAGTGGAGTGTGTGTTCAGAATGAGCTCCCTTCCCTCCACTCCATATCCTGCTGGCCAGAAGGCACACTGCCAGAGTAGAGAGAGCTTAAGGGATGCTTTATTGCCCTCATCTAGGCTACAGATAATGAGGAAGGTCTTTAGTCTCCAGGGCTGTCAATCTGGCAACTTCTCATCTGCATTAAAATTGGTCAAAAGATGTTTTTAAAAGAAAATATAATGAGGGGATGCACTTAGGAAAATGAAAAGCTTGGCTGCTTTTTTATCACTTCTCAGGCATTTTGTATCCTTCTCTGATGAGAGCTATTGTCATTCAGGGCAGCTCATCGGCTCCTTGTGCTGGGAGCAGATATGGGCTTGGCATCTTCTTCCTCTCCTGGTGACAGCCAGATATACACTCCGCTCATTTCCTCCCTGCTTGCCATCCTGCTTCAGAGCTTCATATTTCATTTTGGCTTGTCAGATAGAAGCCCCTGGTACAGTCCGTTCCTAGAGATTATTTTTTGTTTGGGCATTATATTAGCAAAGGAAATTCCTGAGATGCCTTCCCCTCTTCCTTACTCTCCTTGTTCTTGGATATGCGTATGGCTGCTGCAGCCCCTTTCATAGAGAGCTCTTCTAAGTGCTGTTACAAGTCCTAATGAAGCCTTGCTGCTCCCTTGTGTGACCTGTAGGTGTTATTCCCACTATGTGAAGGAGCAACTCTGGTCTGAAGAAATGAGTGGCCTTATTTTCAGAAGTGACTGTCTTCTAATTCCATGGGGTGTTGTCCTTGGTGTTATGGCCAGGAGAGATATGACTGAGATTACCAACCTAATCAATGACTGCTGCAAATAGTAAAGCGAGCCAGGAGTTCAAAGCTGGATGCCCTCCACTGGTGCAATCTGTCTTTTTTGGTTTTCTTAAGTGCTGCCAATTTGCACATGAAGGGAAAGAAAAGGATAATGTGTTCCCTCTTATGAAATAAGCCAGAAAGTGTGGTTGTGGTCCTCCAGAGGCATGGTTCAGAGCACATCTCAATGGAAATGACTGAGCAAGGCCTGGCTGCAGGTCTAGTTACCATGGAAGGAAAGTGCTGCTTGGAAAGTGCCATGGAGATATCAGCTCTCGGCATGACAAATAAAAGCTGTGCCATGTGGCAGGAGAGGAGAAAACAAAGCCTGGAGAGTTAGCGTTCTACGTATATTATAACCTCTGCAGAGGAAAGGAAAAAGTGCATTGGCTGGCCATCTTGGATTTCTTGATTAAGTTATTTAATGGAAAAATGTGATTACCATTCACCAGTGAAACATTTCTATTCACAGCAAAACCTTGCCTGGAAATGCATATGCACACTGACAGAGTGAAGACAAGGAGGGAGCTTCCCTCAGTGTTTTGCTGTTCTATGTAGAGTGTGGATTCCCATGTGATTCGTCCAGATAAGTTTCTAAATCTACCTTGTATCTCCGTTCCCCGTTGACTTATTTTGTCCCGAGTTTGACCTATCTGTCTTCCAAAATGGGGACTGAAAATGATGCATCCTGATGTACACTGGAGTGGAGGAGAGAAGCTTCTCAGTGCCATTCTCTTTCACCATTGTGCTGGAGACTGTTGCTGGCCCATTGGCAGACAGAGGGACAGCTAAGTCTCTTGCCCTCAGAGGAAGAACCTATTTTATGAAGCCTCAGTACTGTGGAGGGCTAGTGGGTGCTAGCACTAGGATAAAGAAGGGTAAAACAGGGACTACAGAGGAGGCTGGCACCTGCCTCCACCTCAGCCTCAGCCGTTGTGTAGAATAAGACATCCTTGTTTCACAGTGGTTTTGCTGTGAAAGTAGAATAAATTTGTGATTGTGAGCCTAATCAAAGAGTATGGCAATAATGGGCCTATAAGAAGAAACCATAAGATGTGTAATTATGATAAACCCCTTCCCTGTTAACAAGTTCTGCTCTACAATTATTCAGTCAATATGCTGTCAGATTACAAAAATAAAATTTCCCAGGATGGTTATGGTGCCCACACTATCACAGAGATAAATTTACAATACCATTCTGCTTTTATGTAAGCCCCTAATATGATTACCAAAATACTAGGTGTTTGAGACCTGACTGTTGGAGATGCTTAGCACTTGTAGTTTCCAATAAAAATAGAGTAGTCAGAACTAAGGTCAGTCTGACTCATTATATTCAGCTTCTGTATCACTGGTTTGTTTGTCCAAATATTTATCTTGCAAACATACTCAAAACATCTTCTGTTTGTTTTAATGCAAAAGGTACCCTGTATAGGTCTGAAAAGATGGGCATTATTTTCCTGTCTGACTTGTCCACACTCAGTGTGAGAGAAACTTTCTTTGTTACCGGTACCCCAATTAACTGACAGATCACATCAAGAATGACAGGACTAGACAGTAAAAAGAAGGTAACCAAACCATAATAGTCCCCTTTCTATGGCACCATTGTCTTTCCCTGTCTGTAAAGCTGGGACTTTCTGAAATGGCTACTCAGCAGCCCATTAAGGAGAACCATCTCTTCCCTCATTAAAGTATATTTCAAGCTATTGTACAGCTGGAACCAGGCTGCCAGGGTGGGGAAAAGCTGCAAACCAAAGTAGCAGTGACCATGCTGAATGACTCAGGAGCTCTGGCTAGGAGCAGTGTCTGCACTGGGTCTGCCAGCCCCGAGTGGGCTGAGTTTTCTTCCTGCTGGGTAGGTGCTGAGCAATGCCATGTATCAGCTAAGGAATCCTCCAAGAAAACAATCTGTTAAATACCCACTTTTCATCTTCTCCTTCTAGTTACCGTCTTCTCTCTTCCCTGGAAACTCTGTTGCTGTGCATAGCGAGCAAATATAATTTAAAAACTTTTGCCAACTTTGTAGAAGAGTGTGGGGTTTTAAGAGGTAATACTTCTGCATGATGTAGCTGTTTCAACAGTATCTGAATGTAAAATCTGAATTCTCTTTAAGAGTGGCAGCCACTTTACATTTAGCCACGCCTACAGTGCAGAGACACACAGATGTACACACTGTGCTCTTCCTTAAAGGTTCTTGCTTTTTTCCTTCTTGTTTTCCCAGTTTTCTCTTGACTGAATATCAAGGGGTTGATCAGCTTGTGTCCTTCTGTGTCCATATATTGTTGGACACTATTGCAGAGCTGGAGCTATAGGGTTGCAGATATCTTACCACTCTGCATGGTGGCTTTCCAGAGTCACTTGTTTCATCTCTTCTTTTCCTTCAGTCCTTTTTGCTTCCCTTTCTTGTGAGCACACAACAGTGGGGGGAGGACAGAAGAAGGCAGAGCCCTCGACTCTCATAGGAGTGGGACACAGGCATAGAAACTGCCTCTGCTCTCCAGGCAGGCTGCCAGCCCAGCTCCAAGATTTCCCAGCTGCTGCAGTTCAGACTTCACCAGTTGTCAGGGATGAGTGACGTTGGAGCCTGGGTCCTGGCCAAACCACCCTAGGCAGCTCACTGCACTAATCCAAAACTGTAATTGGGAGGTAGAAGGGGGCAGTGGGAGAACAACCACAGCCCTGAATTTTTGTTAATTTAGGATTACAAGAATAATGAACAAACCCAGACGCCTGTCTCCTTTATTTAGTTAGTTTGGGGGTTGTAGCTATTAATCCATTACTGTCTGTGCAATGTATTCCCAGTCCAGCCTTTTATCAGAGGTGCTTAGCTATGCAGCACACAAAAGGATGCCCATCAGTATTGATATATAGATTCCCAGCACATCTATTGTGTTTTACATGCCGTGCAATTAGCTTTTGCTTTATCTATTGTGTGTCTACCTTGCTGTATGTGTGCCAGGAAGAAGAAAAAAGACACACTGTGGAGGGGGTGGAGAAGGTCTGAAGAGTTATTGAGGGAAAGTGTAAAGCAATTTGCACTCAGATGAAAGCAGTGCAGGGCAATGTCCTGCCAAACACTTGCTGTGGGGAGTAGCAGTAGCTCCACAGTACCCAGGATGATGTCTGCGGTAATGAAGCAACATTGGGAGCTCAGTAAGGCTTGGGGAGAGGTTGGGGTGTGCAGGATGGAGCAACACTCTAATCCTTCAGCAACAGTGCTGGCATGCTACAGTGATCAAACAGCTAGGAGAAGAGAGAGAGGAGAAGACAGAGAATTTTTCCTGATGCTCTGCAATATGCTGAATTTAGTCAGGTTGTATCCATGGAAGCAAATAGCCCAGCAGGTAGGACGGATCAGATTCTCCTTCACAGTCACTGCAGATTTTCCCTGTGGACCCTACTCCCTCCTCTAACCACTTTTATAAGTATAGTCCAATACACCACAGTTATCTAAAAGTCTACTATCAGAGCCTCCCTGAGGTATAAAACTCACAGGACTCTAAGAAGTTTGATATCGATAGAGGATCTGGCTGCCAGCTTGGGCTCTGCTGAGAAGCCCATCCTGTGTGCTCTGCCATGGTGCTAAGACTGCTCCAGTGGGCACTGCTTGATCATTCAAATCTGGCTTAAGACTCTATGTTGTATTGAAGTCCTATAAGAGAAGTGAACTGCATTTTTAAGCTGATTAGGACTTGCTTCAAAGCCTCTAGCAATATGTTTAGCAATAAACACAGTGTGGATGGCGACTTTAAGTTATTTGGCCTTTTCTACTCTCCTTTGTGCTGCTAAGGACTGGAAGAATGCCCCAGAGACACGGGAAGGCTCAAGGCAGGGTGCTGGGAGAATACCCTCACAGCGCAGTGGCTCACAGAGTTGGGATCCCTCTGCTTTGTGCACTGTGTGGTCGTTCAGATGTGGCAAAGAAAGAATACACTGCCGGCCCAACAGAGGGGTCTCTTACCTATACCCTTACTCTTTCTGAAACTCTGTCAGGCAAGGGAAAAACAATTCTACTGGCTCTGTGTTGCTGCTTTCACTTGGGGTTTGGAGCGCAGCATTCATCCTGTACTGCAGTCATCCACTCTTTTTGCCCTCAGTGTACTTCTAAGATGTGCCAGACTCCTTCTCAGCTGTGGTGCTGACCCTGATACGCGTCTGTTGGCATTGCTGATACTGGCTTGTAATCAGTCATTGTAATTGGTGTTGAGGTGATAGGGAGACGACAGAATGGATCTCCAAGATCTCCTAAAGTTCCCACGTGAGTAGAGCAAGGTGACTTTCCACTGACTGGATATAATCCTTTTTACCTTTTTACCATGACTCTGCCAGCAGACAGTTGCAGACACAGCTGTGCTGCCTTCAGCTCCAGCTGCCACATATGCTCAGAAAAGAGGAGGGGAGAGGGGCCAGAGGGAGTAGGGGAAGGAGTAAGTCCAGTTGAAAGTAGTGCTGCTGCTGCATCTATTTTTCCCACTGCCATAGGCTTGTGTTGTTTTTGTGCATCTTTTGATTTGTGCTGGTGTGAGAGAGATCTATAAATGACTCAGTCTGGCCCTCTACCCTTTAATTACCTCACTGCCACTGTTTTTCATTTACTGTTTGTTAACCAGTCCACATCACTCACAATCTTGGACACTGATGTAAACAGTGGTATCCCTTGTCACCAGGAAACCAATGATTAATACATACAGGAGGAAGGAGTGAGTGGTCAATTCATGAAATTCAAAGAGCTGGGAGGACAGTTTAGAAAAGGTGTTGGGAAGTCAGTGAGGATATGCAGGATGCGATTGCCAGCTGCAGCTGCAATGTGTCTGTAAATTATTCTACTAATAAAGACTCCATTCCATTTTATCCATGGTGTTCTTTTATATTTTTATCCAGCAAGCAGTACATGAAACATCCACCAAATTATCTAACAGGAAATAAATCTGTAAAAGTGCATAATAAATCCCACTGTAACATCTTTAACAGCCTTCTTAACAAATGGTCTAAGTGCCAAGCCCTATAAGATTACACTCAGCCAAAGACAGAAATGAATAAATAAATACAATATTGATCTCAAATTCTACTAACAAACCTAATTCAATTTGAGCAAAAAAAACCCCAACAAAACCCATTCACTCAGGGCATTATCAGATGCCTTATTCTTATTGTTTTAAAAGTCCACCAGCTATCTCAGACTATGAACAAAGTAGGTATATTTTAAAATGTCAACGTGGGGTAGGGGGTAGAGCAGAAGAAATGCGTTACAGAGAAGAAGAAAAATGTATGAGAACTTCATGTGTATATATCAGTTTGAGGACTCCAGGTTAGAATAGTTTGTTCATTTGGGTTTTTTTGTTTGTTTTCCTTTTTCAGCAGCAATCAAGGATGGACAATCTAACA
This sequence comes from Eurystomus gularis, assembly GCA_013400335.1. Classification (NCBI taxonomy): domain Eukaryota; kingdom Metazoa; phylum Chordata; class Aves; order Coraciiformes; family Coraciidae; genus Eurystomus; species Eurystomus gularis. The sequence goes on along the minus strand of VZZY01007804.1, from coordinate 14,453 downwards.
CTAGGGAAAAAGCAGGGCAAAAATTTCCAAAGTCCTGGTGCATTCAGGTACATGATTTTCATTAAAATTGGTAGGAAGTAGTTAAGTCCCTACCTGGCTTAGAAATACTTCAGCCCAAACCCGCTATGTGTCTGATTTTTGGAACCTGTTTATACATGCAGGAAAAGGCAGGTTTTATATATAAAGGAGTGTGGTTTGAGGCTTCAACAAGTCCACTTCCAGGCTATGCTCTTTTACAAACCTCCTTTATAATCCTGAGCAAGTTTCTGAAAGGTTGAAGAAGATGAGGAGCATTTACATGCATAGATATCCTCTGGGGAAAGTTAGCTACTTCCTAACCTGTACTTAGTAGTTAGTATTAAATGATGGGTATAAGGCCTGTCTGTATTTCTTCCTCAGGTGAAGAGCTGCATGATGAGTATTGCTTTGGATGTATGATCCTGAAGTCCTCCTCTGAGCAATCCCAGCCTTTCTGGACAGCTGCCTCTGCTCTCCAGCCTGTGTTCTGACAAAATGTGGGACACCTGAGTTTGGTACCCTTGTGGGATGTGATGCCACACACACCCTACAGGGAGATACAGAGTACAGATACAGAAAGGTGGCTGTTCTCTGCTCTGAATTTCTTTCTCAATGCATTAGGCACTCTAAAAATACCTTTTGTAGTCCTGAAAGTGGGTGTTGTGTAGGTGTTTCCAGAGGTAGGTTGGTGTATGTTGTTTTGTATCACTTGTTTAAATTCATCACCTAAATTTCTGGTTTTGTTTCCAAAGAAAGTTCTCTACATCTCTTCACTCATTTTGACTGCATCTGGTCTACATTTGGCCTTGCTTTAGGCAGCTCTTTTTAATTCTCAGGTCTGGTAATCTGCCTTTGCTGTGTCTCATTTCATGTGAAGGAACGACCAGCTGGCCACGAGTCCTGTTTTCACTTCTCTGTCTTCACCTGTGAAATGGAAATTACAGTGTCTTTCTGACTTTCAAAGATATTATGGAGATAATGCACTGAAAACCTTCAGGTGCTGAGATATTTTCACAAAAGGACCTGTACAGCTTTCTGGAATTGGCAGAAATGGTGATCTTTTACTGTAGTAATTTATTGAATGAGGGTTTGTTTTTTTTAAAATCACTGCAGAAGATTTTGCATTGTTAAAGCCCCATGACTACAAGACATCAAGGCCAAAAGAAAAAGATAACTCAGCAGCACTAATTAAAGACAAATTAGCAAATGTTAGCTATTCCTTCAATGGACGTATTTATGTTTCTGACTAAATGTCTGACAATCATATTGATTCCTGCTGATGATTTCCTTGCCTTTCTTGAGATATTGGTATTAATAAAAAGAATATTTAATTCATAAATCCCTCTATACTTCAATAGCCTAGTCAAACAAATCCTTTTTTTCTTATATAACTTTAAAAATATTTCCTTGGCTAATACACAAGGCTATCAGAGGATTTTTACTGAATTTAGACTGTAATGTTCAGATCTGTATACAATCTGAAAACATTCTTCTCCTGATGCTGCAGTATTTCTTTCCCAGATCCTCTGTGCCCATTTGTTCTTTCAAATAGCATTTTTAACTCATTCTCAACTTTAACTGCAGCCAAGTGGACATGCATTTTACCTTACTTGACTGGGATTCAGTGCAAACGTAAACATCCAGCCATCAGAGTCCAATTACAAGACCATACACTTGTAAAATGTTTTCACTACCTGTGTGAACACAGCCACGGTCTCTGATTGAGGCCTCTACACAATCTTGTAGCGAAAATAATCTAACAGGGTCCTTTCAATTTCAACCAAGAACCTGCATCTTACTGCCAATAACATCTCCTTACCCTGAAATGGGTAGAAACACCTGTCCTTTTTCACTTATAAGAACAAGATAAAAAGGAGCCCTTCTGTAAATGAAAGTTGGTCCCTGAGAGTCTTGCCTGGGAAATGGTAGATGCGTGCCCCTCAATAACTGCCAATTTGAGAGGAAGAACAATCTGCTTATAGGAGATTAAGTCTGATGAGATTGTTTATGAGCACAGGGAAAAGAGAAATGACTTTGAAACGAAACAACAGAAAGGCCTGTTAAACAACTTACAGTTCATAAAAGGAAATTATCTTACAGAATCTCATCTGAATAGAAATGTTTCCATGGTCAGTGGGAATATCTGTGAAAGGTTAGAAAGCTGCCTGGAGAGCATTGCTTCAGTATAAACTCAGAGGCTGAGTTTGCTTTCCAAATGGCAGAACCAAAGCTTATCTTATTTTTGGTTACAGCTGGTCCATAGTAACACAAAGAACACGGTATCTTTTATGTTTTCTTACCTTGCTTGCATTATTGAACCATTATAACATCTTTTGCTTTTTCCTTTCTCAGAAAAATTCTTGGTCTGCTTTTGGGAGCCAGAAGATAATAAAATTAATAAACAAACTCCTAAGATCCTGCTTAAGAACTTGCATACTGTCAGGCACCATGCAGGCAGCCAAACCCTGGGGCTGCCAAAGAGAGCAGAGAAGCTCATTTCCTACTGTGGCCAGGACAAATGTTTTTAACTGACTTTCAGAACAGTTATTGTTGTGGCAATTGTTAGTCAGAGGTAGGACTGGGGAAAGACTAGTGGATCCTTGCTTTGCAGGTTTGATACTTTTGGAAAAACTTTGAGTTATTTGATAAATCAAACTTTGGTGGCTCAAAACCAAAACCCAGATATCCAGGTGGTCTGACTGCTGGTCTGCAATCCAGAGGTCTCTCAATTCTCTTCCTGTCGCTGATGTTGACTCCTGTTGTGGCTCTCAGCAGCTTTCTTCACCTCGGTTTCCTTATTGGTAAAGGCTAGTAGAAGTTACTAAAGCTTTCTGTATCGGTTGTTACATATAAATAAACTGTTTAACCTTTTTTCATCCTGCGCATGAATTATTAATGATACAATCCTGGTTCTATTAGTTTCTCATAAAGCATTCCCTGAATAAACGAGTTGCACCCAGTGAGGCACTCATCTATCTGTTTTGGTTAATTATACAGACTCTAGTTCTGGAGGCTTTGAGAAGATCTCAAAGTCTTTACTGAGGATTTAGCCTCAAAATCTCTCTCTCAAAATCAGTCAGACTTACTGACATTATCGGTGTCTCAGTAATGCTACCGAGGCTGTAGGGCTGGTTAGAAATAGCCAGGGAAATGTGAACCTGACCCAGCCTGGCTCAGAGCAAGACAATTATCACCTGCATTCGTGTTGTGCAGCACAGCCACAGCCACACCTCTGAGGTAATGGAAGTCGTGAATCAGGACCACTGAGTTTTCACTTCATACAAAAGAAAGAGTTTGAATTTAAATAAGGCTTAGTGGTGAACGCAGACAGCCTTGCTTTTTCTTTATTTTTCACCTCCTTTATGAAGGGTATTAGCTCCTTATTTAGCACGCAAGTGACACAGAAGAAAATTCTTACTGCTTGCAGCTGATAAAAGCTAGAAAAGAACACTACAGGGACAGGTATTTCTCAAATATTGGAGATATGTCCTGTTTCCTCCCCACGTCTTCCACTTTTTTGAGTCTCTTTCACATTCTTATTAATACCTTGGTTATTTCATTTACCCTGAAGATATTTTGCCTTGTTTCTTTCTGGCAAGTCTGTAAAGGCTTATATGAATTTTAAACATCTTTATGGTGAAGGCGGTGCCAGCATGAAACCATTCACACAGATTATGTTGTCCATGCTCAGTCTAGACAGTCAGTCTGGCTGTGAGGCAGCATGTTCAGGGTTCAGGTAATGGCATTCACACCAGTGAGCAGCAGGGTACAAAGCCTGTGAAGCACTGCTACGGAGCTGGGCAGAGACACTATAACTTGTTCTTCATTCCTAAAAATGTTAGTGACTGGGAACTAAATCAGAGGCTTTCAGAGCACACCGTGTCGTTGTCATCGTCCCCCCTGCCCCTTCAAGCTGGAATTAAAGAACCATCCTCTTTGGACACAGCTGTGATTTTTCATGGTCTGTAGGACTGGCAGAAGCATGAGTGGCAGGAACCTGAAGGTGGCTTCATCACTAGGTGGCATTTATGGGTTCCAGCAGCACACCAGATCCAGAGGAATGAGAATAGGAATGCCAGAGATAGAAGGTGTCCTCTTATTAGTATGTATCCCTTCCTCTGCAGTTCTTCCCAGCAGCACGGCTAGGGGTAATTTCTGCCAGTGCTTGTGGGATAGATGCTGACCAGGAACCACGCTGCTGTCCAGGGGCACTCCTGTAGCTTGGTACACACCCTTCTTCCCAGCATTAGGCACTTGCATTCTGCTCCCAGCCCTCCTCCTTGTAAGTGCATTTAGTGCTTTTACAAGGTGTTGGATTGTCTCTTTAGAGAAAAACAGAAGACATCTCCTCTTTATCCACAGGGCTGGTGTAGCAGGGCTGCAGCAGTATCAGCTCCTGCCCTGGCACCTGCTAGTCTGCTCTCTACAGCCTGATCTGACAGGGTTAGCTTACCTTCTGCTTATTTTGTCCTCATGCTGATGAAAAGGTGCCTGTTACCAGGTAGTAAGTAACTCCTGCCTACTGGAAGCTACACAGAGGTGGCTCTGTTACTTTCATTCACTGCCTGGTATTTCTCTACCCTATATGAGCTTTTCCCCTCTATATGTACTTGTGATATGTCCCAGAGGTTTGAGCATAGGTTATCTCACTTGCAGCACTGTAGAGTTGTTCTTCATCTGCTGAATTCTTAAGATACCTGCAGCATCTCACCTCTCTTTCCTCCTGCCTCTCATCCAGAGAAAAGATGCTTCCTTCTTGTCACCTCCCATTACTTATAGACAAAGGAAAAAAAGAAGAAAATTATTCCCAAGTTGACATACTCCTGAAGTTTCTGTAGACTATAATTTGAGTCTTATCATATGAGAAGCATGTTCGTATATCAAGGCCCAGGGTTGGGCTGTGCTAGTGATGTTTACCAGACCCGCGTCTGGAAAAAACAATGTGAGAAGGTCTCAGATTAAAGTGCAGGAGGGACAAGGTGGGGTGTATCTGCCTCAGAAAAGGCTGGCAGCTAGTGCAGGAGGGAGACTCCATATGCAGAGAGCTGGGGAGATGTACAACTGCTCACCTGCCAGAGACAGCTACATCCATGAGGCTGACTTTGTCACTCAGTGCAGAGTTGAAGCCACAGACTCAAGAAAAAAATACCTATACAGGGGACTGTTTAGAAAGATTTGCTCCCAAAGACATCATTCACTCTTCTGAAGAGCTCCAGTGCAGGAGCTGGGCTACAGCTGACCAGAGCAACCTTGATTTAAGCCAGTTTGAGTCTTCCTCCTTTGAGCTACCCTTTTCCCTTTACCTAGCCCTATCTTCCCTTGATTTCATCAGGACAAAAAGTCAACAGCAGATAATCTGGCTTCTTTCTGTAAACCTGCCAAGGTTAGCAGCAGCCACACCAGTGTGTCTTTCTGCTTGGCATCCAGCAGCTAGGACAGAAAAGATAGTCAGATTCTTCTTTTTAGTTTCTTTCACTAAAAAATTTGTTCTCCTTCTGTTCTCTGATAAATTAGTAAGGAGTTTTTGCTGATGAGTCTTACCCTTTTCTACTTTTAAATCCCAGGGCTACTGAGCTGTGACAATTTAAATGAGTGAGATTTCTGAAAACTGATGAGTGCAATTTTAAATGTCTCATTGAAACACATAACCAAATCCTCCTTAAAGCTGCCTGCAGGACAGCGATGTTCCTCTTTGTGGATGCGCTGGCATTTTTCTCATTGTGAGGAATCTGATTAACACAATGAAACTCATAATGCCAATGGGCTGTTGGTCTCTGTTGTCATGGACTGTCTCCAGTGGATGCTACCAGTAGCCCTACAGATACCTGTGGTGTTGTGTGATACTTGAACAAGAAGATGTAGACCCACCTTTCAAATATTTCTATTGCACGCAGATTTAGAGGCTTATTTTGATCCATTTCTACAATTCCTTAGTATCAAAGCACCAATGGACTCCTGCCTGGAATTTACTCTTCTTCCTCTATCTGTTTACCTGTACTGAGTAGTGAACATACTAAAAACACTTTATCCCAAAATGTTCAGTGTCTGTGTGGACAGACCAAGCAATGGCAGGAAAGAAATCTCTTTTCTCAGTGTTGACTAATAGAAAATGGTTATTTTGTGGGACTGGAGGAGTTTTTATCTGTCTCTGCCAGGGGCGTCCTCTATAACCTGAACAAATCCACCAGACGCAAACTCAAGTCACTCATTTCACCAAAGCAGGTGCTTAAGTATTTCCTATGCCCCCCAAGCTCAGGGCAATGCCAAATGCTTCATCCCACCTTCTCTCCACCACTGTGTCACTGTGTTATAGTGATAATGTAGAGAACTAGACACTTGCAGCCCTTCTTTACCTGACTTGTCTCATTTCTTCACCTGACTTATCTCATACTCTTTCTTTAGGTCGAGAAGGATGGCACTCTGGAAGCATCTATTTCTGGTCATTGGCTCAGCCTCAGAAGCCTGGGTTTGTTCAGGTGGACACCATCCTCTGATCCTCTATTCTTCTGTACACCAAGCAAGAAGCATCAGCTTATGCTCTCCAGCATTTCAGTATGGTGCCTCAAGGCTTGTGGCAGCTGACAATTTCAGCTCTGAGTCTCTGTTCCCATTCTATCCTTTTCCTCCTAGGATAGGCTCCATCTGTGCCTATGCCTCATTTGCACTCAGGTGTAATCAAGGACTTCTCATACTCTGAGACTGTGGGCAGAAGTTAGTGACTACAAAAATAAGACAAATGTAACATCTTAGGGGCAACTAAGGATGAGACCAAGAAAATGCTCAAGAATGAGGAGGAGTAACAGATAGTTAGGTTGGAAAGTATTTCCCCGCATTCAGGAAGCTGGCTGAATTTTACCTAGCTGGGACTACATGGAAGTGGGAAAAAACATTTTTTTCCCATGAAATTGCTCAAGAAAATATTTTTGCTTTCATTCAGGGCCATTTCTCCATGCCCTTTCCCACTTTTTTTTTTTAACTAGAAGCTGGTGAAAGTGAAATAACTCAACCTTAGATATATCCTGGAGGATCAGTCAGTCAGATTCTTTTTCCTGGGAGAGCTTTCTATCTTAATCACAAACTAAAAGGACTCCTTTGGGTCCAGCATGTCACAAACGTACTGAAGAGAGTTAATTTGGGATCAATTTCTGTTTTGTTATCAGTAAGTCACCTCCCTTTTCTCTTGCTTTCCTTCACAGAATCACAGAATCTCTGTGTTTGGAAAAGACCTTTAAGAACATCAAGTTCAACCGTTACCTAACTCTACCAGGCCCACTACTGCACCATATCCTTGAGTACCATGTCTAGATGGCTTTTAAGTACATCCAGGGATGGCAATTCAACCACTTCCCCGGGCAGCCTGTTCCAGTCTTTCATAACCATTTTGGCATAGAAGATTTTCCTAATGTCTAACCTAAACCTCCCCTAATGTAACTTGATGCCATTTCCTCTCGTTTTATCACTTGTGACTTGTGAGAAGAGACCAATGCCCACCTCCCTACAACCTCCTTTTAGGTAGTTGTAGAGAGTGGTAAGGCCTCCCCTCAACCTCCTTTTCTCCAGACAGTTCATTTATAAATGCTGGCAGAGTTTGCTTTACCTTCTTTGTCATGGCCAGGGTGTTGGGCAGAGAAGGTATTCAAGTGCTTGATGGCCTCAGGGTGAAACACAAGCTTGCAGGAACCTAACATCCTGCTGATCCCCCTGGTTGTTTCCAGCCCATTGTGGGTGTCATGCTGATGAACATGGTGGGGTAGAGAGTGGTCACCACCCTAAGACAGTGTTGGGATTTGGTAGAAAATTCAGAGAGGCCAAAGAAGAGAGAAATGGCTGTGAGAAGCATCCTCCACTCCACTTTGGAGCTTCAAAGAAAAGGGAAAGGATATTTCTGCTTCTAGTATTTTCTAACTCCTATCTGCTTAAAGAAAGAAATAAGGTATAGGCACTGGCATACATTGCAAAATATGGTTGCTTGTGCAATGACCACTCTCATCTCGCAGCTGCGTACTGTAACTGCTGCCAAAGTGCTTGGCAAACGTTGTACTGTACTTTCAGGAATCTGTCTAGTGGCTGCAAAAGAATTTTTGAGGACAAAGTCTGGGGAATAAAACTACATGACTGTTAGATGAACAAAGATGATAAATGATAATGTGCTATTACTCATATTTTTTTTTTCACCTCAAATATCAGAACTATGACCCACAAGTCCAGGAGCAGAGTCTCAGGATTTTTATTCCTGCTGTTCCTGTGCTATCTCTGGAGACCAGCAGTCTGTAATTGAGGTATTATTCACTTCAGTAATATGCACTGTTGAACCTGACTCTGTTAGTACCCAGCACCTGAGCAGTACAAGTTGAGCTGCGTAGTCAGCAGCAGAGGGAACTCTAATAACAGCCTACAAAGGATGCATAAACTCTGCATCAATAATTTCCCTTTACATTTGCACTGTAGATGGGCAGGAAAACAGTATATTGATGCAATTTTCAGAAGCGTTCAGCATCCAGGTTTAAAATGAAAAATAAGAAAATTATATTTTTTTAGAAACAGTTACCATTTTATGTGGGTCAGCTGATGCATTTTGTTAATATCTTTGAGGTCTGACTTAATTTAACCCATCCAGCTTTATTGTAGACAAAGATAATGCTTGCACATCACTTTCTGTTACTAAATTCTGTATAAATACAAACTGGTGTTTAGTTAGTTCATGGTAAATAATTCATTACATGAGCAGCATCTAGGATTTGATTTTTTTTCTTTTCCTGTTCCTGAACTGCTCACAGACAGCATTTTTTTTTTCTTGTTTTGTTTCCTGGGGAATAATTTCTGTAAATAATCCTTAGTCTGAATCATTCCCTGATCAGTTTGCTAGGAATATCAAAATCTCAACTAAGTGCTGCTTTTAGATGGACAGATGTCATACATTGCTATGCCATGCTCTTCTAACATGCATGCACATTTCTTCCTTTGCTCCAGTGATCTTGCCCCTGAAGTTCCTGTAAACAGGTGGGGAAGAAAATGAGGTGAATTTGCTTAGTCATTACTGCTATTTTTATTACAGTGCACTTTAGGACCCCAATATAATTCATGGATTCACAAAACTAGATATTAAAAGCTAGAGATTTAAAGTGAGGTAGTGAAGCATGTCCAAAGAAGGGCAATGAAGCTGGTGAAGGGTCTAGAGAACAAGTCTTAGGAGGAGTGGCTGAGGGTACTGACGTTGTTCAGCCTGGAGAAAAGGAGGCTCAAGGGAGACCTTATTGCTCTCTACAACAACCTGAAAGGAGGTTGTAGTGAGGTAGGAGTTGGTCTGTTCTCCCATGTAACAAGCAATAGGACAAGAAGAAATGGCCTCAAGTTGTGCCAGGGGAGGTTTAGGTTGGATATTAGAAAAAAATTCTTCACAGAAAGGGTTGTAAAGACTGGAATAGGATGCCCAGGGAAGTGGTGGAGTCACCATCCCTGGAGGCATTTAAAAGAAGTGTAGATGTGGTGCTGAGGGACATGGTTTGGTGGTGACCTGGCAGTGCTGGATTAACGGTTGGTCATGGTGATCTCAAAGGTCTCTTCCAACCAAAATGATTCTATGATTTGATGATTCGATGACTCTAAATTATCTATACACACAGTAGGAGGCAATTCCTACCAAAACACTTTGCATGGAGTAACTAAGTTATTTAGAGTGGTACCACACTTCTAAAGTGTGGAGCCAACAAGCTACACTTGTTGGCTCTGTCTGAAGGCATTAACAGCTCCGCAAGCCTGGGGCTGTTGGAGGCTCCAGTGCTCCAGATGCCAGAGCAGGGATTCCCTTGCAAACCATGGAGAGGACCACAGTGGAGCAGGTATTTCCATACAGCCTGTGGAAAGGAGGAGTGACAGAGTGGCTGGCTGGGCATTGGGCTGCTGGTCAAGGTTAACACACCACAGAGGAGCACAAAGTCCCTTGACAAGACTGCAGACAACCACTAGCCTCAGCAAGGAGATGAGTGAGGCAGCCAATAAAGAAACATGAACAACAGGGAAGCATCTTTATTTTCCTCTCCTCTGTGGATCTTAGAGCCTAGTTGTCAGGATGCTTATGGAGAATATCCTAGCTGCACTTCATACTAGTTCTGTTGGTTTGTCACAACCAGAAATGCAGAAACTGTCCTTGAAAGAGGAACTTAAACACAGGATTCTCCCATCCCATGAAAATTATGAGCTGGAAAAGCAGCCTTGTTGTTACTTCCTTTTCTGGCCCAGTGAATCTGTTTTTTCATTCATGCCAGAAAGAACATCAGGCTGTAATGCTCAGATGCTCCCTTGGTCTGTGTTGCCAGTATTGCCCTCGAGCTAGGGGGAGGTGGCTCTGACTCAGTTCACTGAGACTCACCTTGCTGGGTGAGTGTTCACTGTATAGCTTCCGCACTGTTGTCTGGAAGGAAGTTAATTGCTTTTCCTTTTGCAAAGACTGTTCTGGTAAATGTTTTCACAGTGCATCTTTGAACTCAACTGCTTTGGCCAGGCATACAGAAGACAGTCAAGCTTTTGGATCTTGATGGTGCATCAGCATAAGCCCTGTCAAGACCATGTCATCTCTGTCCATGGTCAGAAGCAAGACTTGGAGTGAGAAGGAGATTTAAATATTGAAAACTAAGGACCCTCTCAACATGAAGCACTGGACGAGCAGCAGTTTTGAGCATTGCAGAATATTCCTATGTCCCACTGTAAGTGCTTAGCTTCCTTTTTAGATCTGAGAAGAATTAATTTATTCAAGGTCACACTAGGAAAAGGGAACTGGCTCTACATATCCTCAGCTACAGCCCAATTGCTTACACATGAGGCTACTCCTAGAGTATCTGTAGAATATTTTTGATGTTGTTGCTGCAGCTCCTTTCCTAAGTAAGAAGAAGCAAGGAGACAGAATGAACTGAAGCCAGTGGCAAGAGCAGGCACAGAGAGAGGAACTACAATTTTTGGTAGGGAAAGGAAGAGGAGAAAAGAAGCTGAGACCAGTTCTCTTTTGGAGGTAGAAATATGCAAAATATTTCTATAATAATAAAATATTCCCCTCTATAATAATAAAATATTCCCCTCAGTTAAAAGCAAGAACCATGCCACATCAGTGCCCCTGGCACCATGGTGCTGAGAAAAGAAAACAGAGCCAGGGAGGGCTGAGAACTCCACCCAAAATACTAAAAAGTCCAAAATCAGCATGCACAAAGTCAGCACTGGAGGTTGCCATGAAATGTCCACACATTAAAATATTTATCTGCGGAGAAATTTAAAAACAATAATCATCATGGGGGGTAGGAGTGTGAGAGGGATGGGGGAGGAGTGTGTAAAAATATCTATTCTAACAAAAATTGGGTTTTCTGTTGGGAAATTCTGTCAGGATAATATTTTTCTGAACTCTGCCTATGAAACTCCTGAGCAATTGATTAGGATCAATTAATAGTGTGCTGGGAGGAGGTAGGTGACTGTCAGAAGGAAGGAAACAGCCCTACTTTCATTGCAGTTTGTGACAAGATTAAAAGTGGCTTCTTAGGAGCCTAAGAGAGCTTCCACTGGCACATTGCAGGTTATAAACAAGGAAGATTTCTCTTCCTATCACTGATTAACTAATTATATCTGCATAGTTCAAATGAAGATGTTCTGAGACATCCCTTCACAGGCAGAGCAGGAATGCAAGCCTCTGCTATTTGATCTCTTTTTCACTTACATTTGGTATTCATGAAACGGAGCAGCAGGTAGAGCCAGAATCAGTACAGACAAACACTGGGCTAGCTCTGCCCATGCAGCCCTGCTCTGGCATTTCAGCCCTCCCTGCATGGGCATATGCTGATATGACCTGCCCTTGGCTCCCATGCAGTTGAATTGTACCCTGGGTCAGCAGCAGTATTTTCAGTTCAAAGCAAGCTACAGTTAGTCCCATAGTAACTGTGAGCATCATATGTCATGTTATTTGGAAATACAGAAAGTCAGAAATGCTGGAAAATCTGTGAATAGGAAAATTTTTTGTCTTGTTGAAGAAACCTCCTTAAACTGGACATATGTGCTGTCTGCATCTTGCCTTCCAAAACACAGACCCTCTGCTATGCCAAGGTCCAGACTCTTTTAAAAACATGAAATAAAATACAGTGATTCACCTTGCATGCTTATGTGCATCAGGAGCTTCAACAAAGCTCAGACACACCCACTGCTAGTGCCAACATATGCTGGTTTTATCTTCCCTTTGAGAGAATTGTAACCCATGCAACACTTGCTTGAAGCATGCAATGTGTATTAGTATCCAAAAGCACCCAAAAGGAAAGCTACTATATTAAACTGTGATCCCTGCAAAGGCCCTTTCCATCCACCTTTCTAGGAAGACTCACAACCAGTGCCTCTCCCTCCACTCTCTTCTTGTCACCTGGCTCCTGGGAGTCTTACAGTAGCAGCCTTATTATACTCATAGCAGTACTGGCAAATATTATTTGTGGAATGAGTCACTTTGGTTCATGTGCTGATTGCTATCTCATTGCAGGCTCCAGTCAGAGCCATTTTAATGATGCTCAAACAGCTGAGTTATTAAAACAAACCCAGAGGCAGCCAAGTGTAAAGGAGCTGGAGTCAACTGAAGAGAAAGGTCTTGAGGGCTGTCCTCCTCCTCCCAACGCTGGTGTGCAGTGAGGCTGTGGATGCTGCTCTGGAAGGACAGGTGAATGCCTGTGAACTCTGGAAAGGGCAAAGAGCTCTTTGAAGACCAGGGAATGCTGCTTATAGTCCCGGCATTAAATTTTATTTAGAGGGTCACTAGACTGGGCCCCCTTGAGTACTGCAGTATTATGAGTGTAAAAAGCAAAAATGTCATTCTGCCACAAAGGCAGACATGTTCCTACTACAGCAAGTCCCTGCACTACAAGGGCATGTGACACAGAGGCATGATTACCTATTAGTACTCCAGATAAAAACAACTTTCTTACAGGCAAGGTCTTATTATGGCTAAGTTAAGGTCCTCCTCTGGTTTACTCCACAAGGATGAATTTTACTCTGGAAGTACTAAATTCAGCTATGGAAGTGAAGTGCTGGGGCCTGAGTTGTGGGCCCCAAGTTGGAGGTGACCTGTGAATGAGTTGCAACCTAGCAGAATGCTTTGGTTTTCCTATTGGCTTCATGTTTCTGAGGTAGAACCTGGCCCACCTGTGGCTCTGCCCTCACCCAGGTGGTCATTGTTGTGGTGATGGGGGAGGCCAGGACTATATTAGCCAGGAGCCGATCAGTTGGAAGAGCTTCCTGTTGGGTGTGGCTTCTGCTGGAGCTGGTTGCATCTTGCTGAGCTCTCTTGGTGGTGTCCTTCCACGTGAAGGGCCACTGAGGGAGCCGTATCTGTTGTGTCCAGCAGGAGATGCTGGCACCACGGTTGGCATCAGGTGAGCTGGGT
>VZZY01007799.1:0-12528 GCA_013400335.1 Eurystomus gularis | reverse complement strand
GCTTGGAGATACTCCTCATTGCATCTGTTACCTTTCTTTTGTATCATCATTGCCCCCCACTTCACTGCAACACTGTTCCCAATACCCTTTTCTCTGGTTATAGTTAAGAGCCATAAGTTCTGTTGTGCCTGAGTTTTTTCTGCCTTGTTCATTAAATAATTATGTGTTGAGAGGGATTATATTTAAAAGTCCTAAATTTCTTCCTCTTTATTTGGTCAGATGAGTAACCTTGTTGCCTCCCAAATCATGAATTACGCTGATGTCAGTTCCCGGGCTAACTCAATTGAAAAGTGGGTAGCAGTAGCTGATATTTGTCGATGTATGCACAATTATAATGGTGTGTTAGAAATCACGTCAGCCTTGAACAGAAGTGCAATCTACAGACTTAAGAAAACTTGGGGTAAAGTATCCAAGCAGGTAAGAAAGATATGATTACAAGTAGAATTTCTAGATTTCATTAGTCAGTGTGTTGTTCAGAGAACAACATGTTGAAGTGGGATTCCTCCCATAAATATTTCTGCTTTTACAATACTCTGACTGTTGGCTGGAAGCACCAAATGGTACTGGTAATTCTTGTCAAGGTCTTTCATATTTCACTTATCCTTCCTTTTTAAAATATCATTAATTAAATACCTGTGGGAACAAACTGATTTTGACAGAATTTGCAGGTTCCTAAGACTTGAGCCTGAAGTACTGAAATATTTGAAAAAACTAAATTTAGATATTTTCAGCTATACATACCTAGGTGGTTGCTAGCTATAACTAAAGTCAGCTCAGGTACTTAAAATAGGAGCCACGTTTCCCTGCCTGCAGAAAGTCAGTAGAAAGGTCTTCTCCTCAAGGTGGTGAGTTTTTGCTACCCAGTAAGAGACTGTAGACAACCACTCTTCTGTCTCATCCAGCGGCCCAAGTTTAGATTCAGTGAATATCTCCCTTTAACCCTTACCTTGCAGCTGAGACTGTCAACAGTACGGCTAAGGCTGTGAGAATGGCTGCCAGTAACAAAAATAAGACACAAACCCAAAAAGAATAGCCAGGATGAAGAGTATCCAGTCTTTTATGTTCTCTGTTTTAAATGGTTTGGAGAAACTGGATGAATTATTTAAATCGCAGCTTTCTGCTCTTTCAAAAAAAAAAAAGTGAGTATTTTAGTACGATGGAATAACAGAGCAAGGAGGTTCAGTGGGACAGAGACACTCACTTACAAGTTAGGCAGTATGTGGATGCAGAATTTACTCCAGCTAACTGGAAGATTTCCGGTTCCCATTTTAGATCTGAATAATTGCCTTGTGAAAGGTGGGCTTTAATCATTGCCTTTCCTCTTCTGTAAGTTGCTGCAGTTTTCACAAAGCATTAAAGCAGCCCAAGCAATGAAATCAACTTAAAATGCATTCTGCCTCTACTGCCTTCTCCAGTCAGCTTTTTCTTAGCTGCTTTATAGCTGGTGCTACGGTCCTTTATTTTAAAATACGTTAAAAATCCTTTCAATACAAACTGTTATATAAGAGCTTACCTTCAAGAAGTTTTATGTTTGGAGCTGGTTTGATTTTTAAACTTCTCAATTAAAAAAGAAAAAAAGCATCAAACCAATAGATTAATGTTGCACCGTTCTCCAGTACTTTTGGAAATGTAATCTGCATGTTTCATCAGTCTGCTATTTAAAAGAAAAAGTATGTTTCTGCCTACAGCTTTCTCTTAATTTGAAATTCAGTTTCAAAAATGACAGAAGTGTCATGATTCTCTATACTGTCTCAAGTCTATAGCATAAATAGACTGAAAAGCAAATTTATTTCACTTATGAAGTAGCCAGGCTCCGATGATGCTCACTGAAATTGATTTGTGTAAGAGTAATATATTTCCAAATACATATTTAGCTTTTATCAGAAACTTGAAGGCAAAACCAGCTTAGTGCAAGCTGCAAGACAGTAAACATTCATTACTGTCACTAATTTCAATAAGTGCAACTGAGGATCCTCAGGATCAAGTCCCTAATATTCTTGTATACACAGTAAACTGATCTACTGACCATTAATTTAATGGACTTGTGTCTCTTCCTGAAATTTGCAGGCTAATAATATTAGCATAGACACAGGTTCTGTGTATCACTCAAAGGAAAATCTTTAATGCTGCCTAATCTCCGTTTTCAGAAATATATGAGGAACTACAGTAAAGCTAAATTTGTAATGCCTATGTTACTACATTTGAAAATGGAGTAAAGATGTTAAGTATAGACCTTTTCTAAAATCTGATCCCAGTTATTTTTCTGCAATGGCAATGACATTTGTAATGCATTTTCCTTCTAGACAAAAGCTCTCATGGACAAGCTTCAGAAGACTGTATCATCTGAAGGAAGATTTAAAAACCTTAGAGAAACGCTCAAAAAGTATGCTTCTCTACAATATACAACTGTGTTTTGTTATAAGCAGTGGGTAATACATGTTAAAGATGAATTGGCTTTGATTCAGCTTTAATAATTAGTATAATATTGGATAATATTTTTACCTAATAGCCTTTTAAATTCTATTTTTATTCTATTTGGCATTATTGTTCTGCTGAATATCCTGTGATTTAGTACCTCGATGGATGAATATAATATCTCCAGAGAATTACTGAAACAAATTAAACTATTATTCTATGTGAATGTTTTCTGTTGGGGTTTTTACTTACACTGATAAACTTTTTCAATAAGTGTAAAGCCACATTTATAAATAAAAGTTCTTATTCAAAAAAAGATTCCAAAGAGTCCTTGTTCCAGATAATAATTTAGGGCTTAGGACTAAGCCTGAGTCAGATCAAAGATCCATTCACACCTTTAGATAATTTCTGACAGTGGCCAGTAGCTGCTGAGAGCAACGCAGGAACAGGACAAATGCACAGTGGTACTTCCTCTCTTATAGCCTCCCAGCCCCTGTGTTGTGCCACCCTGGAAAACAGCCGTCTTTTTTGTACTGTAGTCCTTGAATATTTTTTTCTTTAATTGATTTGCCAGATTGTGTTTGACCTTACGTAATTTTGGCATCCAAAATATCATATGGAATTGGTTCTACAATTTATGTATAGACCCCAGCTGCGTGTGTTCAAAACCTGTGTTTTTGTAAGTTCTGTAATTAGCAGTAGGCTTTCCAGGACTGAGTGGTGCAACTACTTTAAATGGTCTTGAGAGAAGCAAAGAATTGAACTAGTAGAATAATTACTGGAATGTTTCAAAATATACATAGTTCAAGGTAGTCAATTTTTACTTTAAAAATATTGTTGAGGAGCTAATAACTTTTAGAAAAATGTTTTTACTCATGATATATGAGCAGGTACTTTTATACACCTTTCAGTTAATACCCTGCTTGCTACAACAATCATCTGAGAATAAAAATACCGAGAATGAAGTGCACTGCTAAGCATTGTCAGCAGTCTGCCTAAGTTAACGGTATGGCCATCAGCCTGCATTATTCTTATGCCAGAGCTTCAGAAAACCAAGCTTGCTGCTGTTTCTGCTGAAGGAAGAATTAATGAGCGTGGAGCAGTGATTATTGCATAAAGGAAGCAACAATCATTACCCACTCCTCCTGTACCTCCAATAAAAGAAAATTTGTGTTCTCTAGGGTCTCTATTCCTAGTTTTCCAGATCATCTTTGCTACCTCTCTGTCTTTCTCTTTCTTCTTTGCGTTCACTGTTGAGAAGGCCTGAATAGACTTGGACAAAATGCTATATACATACATATAAAAACATATACATATGCATACATATATGTATGCATGTATAAGTATGTGTATATATATATATATGCATATGTATGTAAATATATCTCCATACGCTCACACACATGTACATACATGTACCCTTGCTATAGTAGGCTGCTTACATGACTGCAGAGCATCAATCACTCAGAAGCACATCCACGAGCATTTTTCGCTTGTGTGTAGGATCTATTTCTGAAATTGTCTGTCACCCTGGATTGAAATATGCTTGATTCCAGAGTTTAGTGGTCCTTCCCCTCACTCCATCATGTTACCTTTATTAAAGGTTATCTGCCATTAATATTAGGTATTGGACAGAATACATTCAATATGTCTTGGGCAGAGCAAATACAACTCAGGTGATGTCAGAGAAGCTGTTTGTCTTAGAAACGAATGTAACCTATTGATTACATGGGTAGGTTTTAATTACATTAAGTAATAGTTTGTGCTAGTTATAAAAAAATTGGTTTGCAAATTTTGGTACAGGTAAATATGCTGATTTCTTGTTTCACAGTTGTAACCCACCTGCTGTCCCCTACCTTGGAATGTACCTGACGGACCTGGCATTTATTGAAGAAGGAACACCAAACTTCACAGAGGAAGGCCTTGTCAATTTTTCCAAAATGAGAATGGTAATTTCAGTTCCTTATATGCTTTCCCAACAGGTGTTTAATTATGTGAGTTAATTATTTATTTAATTGTAACTCCTTTGAATTTAACTTCTAAGACGTACAAGTGTTTTGGCATCATGAAGATAGGTAGCTGTTTGAAAGCAATTACTTGACCCAGTCTTCTATCACCACCTTCTGGTAAACCGAGTATTTTTACAGCGTGATTTTTGCCTCCAGTTTGTTCTCTGAGAAATGACAGACAGGAAAAGCAGCTGTCCAAAGCTCATGAAGGACCAACAAAAGGCTTTTTGAAATAACCAGAATTAAAGGAATTTAGTGATTTACCAGAAAGGAGTAGTCACAATCTTCTTTTCAAGTGTGCTTGGATCCATCTAGAAAAGCATTTTAAAGTTGATTTCTCTCCAACTACCATGTAATGTTGTTTTGCAACAACTCGTCAGAGGGAAGCATGGAAATTTCTAATCTCAGCTTAATGCCCACCTTACAGCTACACATAGCAGCAGTCCTCAAGGCAAAGAGAAGAGAGAATATCAATATGTGGAGAGGAGAGACAAGGTGGTTCACTTGAGGCTGGCTGAACAATAGATGGTTAATATAGAAAAGTTACATCCTTAGAAGCCATTAGGAGATTATCTCTACCCTTCCTTTTCCTCCTTTGACAATAAATGGCATAATTTGGTGCAAAATTCTTGTCTTATGTGGCTTAGCTGAAATCAAAATGCAGCTGTATTTACTCATATACATGTATTCTTTTGAAAGATCTCACATATTATCAGGGAAATACGCCAGTTCCAGCAGACCTCCTACCGCATAGAGCATCAGCAGAAGGTAAGGCTCTTCTTAGGCACTGCTACCTACTAATGAAATCAAAGCTGGGATAGCCATCAGTTATAAGATACAGCTGTTGGTGAAGGCTGAAAGGAATGTATTCTGCTCCCCCACACAGAGGGGAGGGAACAGACAGAAATACAGACAGGTGCTCTGGGGCTCTAATCCCCTCACCCTGTCAGAAACTCTTTATTTGATGCTGTATATAGAAACAAGTTTTCTCTTCCTTCTCTGGAAGCCCTCTCAGGATTGCAGCCTTCATGAGTCTGGTGTATGAGGGAATGGATTCAAAGGGAAGTGTGTTCACCCCGCCCGTCTGGAAGTGCAATTCCCCAGGGAATCCCAGAATCCTGGGATTAGGGGAGAGGAGATGGCCCAAGCGTCTGCTGTGTCCAACTTGAAGTTCTTTTACCCTTGTCGCTTATGAAAGACATGGAAACTTGCCCAAAGCCAGTTTGTGCCTTCAGAGAAGATTTTGTCTCAGACCCCAGAAGAGCAATGTGGGCTTAGGTAACGTGGCCAAGGATTTGCTTATTACTAAGAGGCCGTAATTAATTCCTAGAGCACTGCAGGTGCAGCTTCACACCATTCAGATGAGATATTGTGTTTCTCAAGAAAACAATGTGAGGGGATCTCACAGTCCAAAATGGGCTGGAGGGGAAAAGGAAAGCAGAGAAATTTTTGTGGAAGTAACCAAGTGTGTTCATCTGTGCTTTCTCCATTCCAGGTCACTCACTATTTACTTGACAAGACACTCATCATAGATGAAGATACCTTGTATGAGCTTTCCCTAAAGATTGAACCCAGACTCCCTGCCTGAAGAGCCAGCTTTGCCTCAGAAACTACAGAAAGCTTTAGTACAATGAACAAAATTATGCATGCCAAGTCCTAAAGACAGCAAGGGAAATATTGAGAAGAATGCAAGCTCTCTTTTCCAATAAGAGATACAGAGCCTCACAGCATTTCCCTCTCAGGCAACAAACACAAGCATTGGAGGTGGAAGACAAAGATGCTTTCTACCTGGATTAAGTGATTGCTGCTTTGCAAAGATAACGTTTTGCAGTAGGGACTATGCATTTAACGGACAATAGGAGATCTTCCTGTGAATGGGTACTCATTGTAGCCATCTTACGTGACAAATTAAGGGGACAGATTTAAATGGTGGTAATATACTCAGGTATATTAAGACAAATGAGCAAAATGAGATGGCTGTGATGTGGTCTAGGTTGAAGGCTAACTATGTGTTCACTGAGGTAGTAATGGTAGTGGTGTCCTCATATCTTGTTAACGTCATTGAAAAAACAGGATCTTAACAGTCATCTACTATGTCAGCGTGACACTAAAGTAGTATCAGATTTGCAGTTGTTAAAAATATTTGCTATATATTTAATGCTACCCTTTATAGATTGTTATCTTCTTTACATGTCTTGTTAGCCTTTTCTACAGTGACTGATTTTATCTATAAATGAATTATAAATATTTTTTCATTAATACACAATGAGAGTATTTACAGCATGGAAAGCAAATGAACTAGTTGAATAGCTGTAAATAGCTGCCAGCCTTGCAAGCTTCAGCTGGGAAAGACGAGGTTAGGAGCTACACCTGAGACTTGAGAAATCTGGACATACAGTGAATGGGATGGTTAGTCGTGCTGCACACAGCCCAGGGAAAGGCACTTTATTTTTCTGCACCTCCTGCAGCTTCTCTGACAAGTTAGGCTACAGAGCACTTTCTGGACACACTGTGGAGAGAAATGCATGTCTGGTCCGGCGATGGGTAGTGATCAGCAGTGAACGCTAGGAGTTGGAAAGGCAGTTTTGTTTTATGTGGAACCGGTAGTTTGAAAATTGTCTTATTTTTTTTGTTCAGCTGTTTGGCACTGACTTGGCTCTAAAATTGTTCACATCAGTGGCAAACTTTGAATGCCAGCAAACAGAAACCATATATTTTTATCTGAGCTAGTAACTACCGTTTGTATATGGGCATATGTTTAAGAAAATGTGCTGTTTGTAAATGTTTTCAAAGCCTATGCTTTTGTGACGTAACAGGTAGACAGATGTAATTTCTACAGCTAGTTGGTACATCCTAAATTTTCCTGATCAACAGTGGCCTGTTGTAGCTGCATGGAAAGTGAGCTCAAATGCGTGCTGTAAAGTGCATCCTAGTAAAAAATGCAGGTATTAGCAATGTTGAAAAAAATCGGCTGGAAAAGTGTCCTTACTTTTCCAATGGTATTCAGCCAGTTGAAGAAATAGGGCTATATCACTGTATACCTCCCTTAAATCCTCTCAGGGAGACAGATGTTTAAGATAGATTGTGACCTAGGCCTATTTGATCTGACAATTCTTATGACAGTCTTGATGCTTCTTAATGCTGGTGAGGAAAAACAAATCTGCCTGGCTTGTGGTTTTTGTCTTTATTTGCACTTTAATTATATTGCTGGCCCAGCCCAGAGCTGCAAAATAAATTCCATTTGTTCTGTCTTGAGTGTTAACTGCTAGCATTTATAAAATGTACCTTAGCAACTGTAAATTTCATTAAGGTTCTTCACCATGAGGACCATCTCTTTGTAAATAACTGCATGAGGAAACGTCACAATACTGGAAAATTCCTCAATTAGAAAAACAGACAGAAACAGAACAGGAAATTCCAGAAACATTTTAAATACTCCTGGCTAATGATTGCTGTAGAAATGAACATGGAAAATGTTACTTATAGAAGCTTGTTATTGTCAAAAATGCACTTGTTCTTTCCACTAATGACTGACAAGAAGCTGACTGCATCCCAATGCATGATATGAACAAAAAAAGAAGCATGGTTTATTTGGACCACAAAATCAACTTACTGTGTATATGCTGTACAAAAGCAGTTACCATACAGTAGTTTCATAAAACACTTCAAAGCAGTGAGTAAACAGGGGAAAAGTGGTCCAAAAAGTGATTTCTTAACTTGGTTTTATTGTTTCTGGGTTAACAGAGAAAACGTGTAACAACTGTCAATGTCAATTGGCATCTCTGCTGTATGCTATTAACTGCTGTTTCATCTGCCTGTACCACATTTTATCAAACTCCCTTGATCTTCATAGGGTTACAGGGTACAATTCTTCATCTTACTCTTTTCGTAGTTCACTATTGTGTACTTTATGTATGTGTATTGGTCCTTCAGAGTTTCAAAACATTCAATGCATTTTAACGCTTGCAATAGCAGCGGTGGTGCAGTGCTCAGGCTGTACATATTGCAAATGGACAGAGGAAGACAAAGGATTAGACATGGGTTTTTTCAAAGGTGCTGAGCATCCGTATCTTGAAATCAGTAGATAATGTGGTAGTTCAGCCCCTCTGGAAAAGCATATACAATTCATATGCCTAAGTGTTACCTCTTGGGTCAGGAGCACATTTTAGATTAGAACCACTAAGAGTAACTAGATACTCAATTTCTCTTCAGTGGAACAAAACACAAAAAGAAAGGTTATGGTCACAGTAATGTTTGATTTGCTGATGGCTAATAGTCATATTTTTGTCTGGGGCTACAATGGGGGTTCATTAAAATACTCAAAGAAGTGGGCATGGATCTTGTTATCCACAGCCCTAGCCAGCACTGCAACCCTAACCAAAGCTGGGAACAGCTGGTCTGCAGAAGTCCTGGACAGTGAGCATAGAGCGGGGTGTCTGCCCCGTGGACTTCACGTGTAAGTGGCCTGAGTGCCTCTGCTACAGTACTGCTGCAGTGTTTGAGCTATGGCAACAGTTAGCAGGCAGCAGCAAACTGCTTTATGTGAGGCTTTGCCTAGTACCTCTATATAGCCAGCTAGCGCAGCGATTTCCCTGTGCAGCACACAGGGATTATGGAGCTCCTTGCTACCAGCTTCTCCGTGCCACTCCACCACAGCCATATAATATGTAGAGCTAGAAATCCCAGTCATATAACAACCCACTGTTTGCCTCTGGTGTTTCAGGGAGAATGTCTCCAAGTGAGGACTCTGTGATTTGGATCTTGCTGTCTTTTAGGATCTTGTCCATTATAGCTTTTACACCCTGGAAGAAGAGCGGACTTGCATCTCTGCAATTGGAGCTGAAAAAGCCCAGCTGATTCAGGATTCATGAGAAAAAGGAGGGCTGAAGCGCCTCTCTACTTGCCTTTTTTAGCTCCTCAGCCCTGCTGCTGCAACAGCAGTTCTCACATTGGAGGGGCTGCTCCCTTCAGCACACTCTGGACAAAAACGCCTCAGGTTGTACGGGCTGGCTAGCTGCAATGGGGATAGCATATTTCACCCACTGCTTCAGCAGTGGGCACATCTGCCAGCAAAGTCCGAAGGGAGTTTTGCAGTATTTTTTTACTGCATAAGTAGCAGCCTGGATTCAGCCTGCAGTTATCTGGGAACCTGGGCAGCAGCACAGACACGTCCCCTTCCATGTGACAGAGAGCACTTGTCACACGCTGATACGGGGTTAGAGTTGCCTTCACCCCAGCCTTCACTCCTCACCCGGTCCCTCACCTCTCCCCAGTAAATTGACCAGTATTTTTAGTGGACTGAGCCCGTGAGTAGTCATCGTGTGGAAGAAAGCATAGATCTGTTGAATTTACAGTGGCAGTAAGTGTATATTCTGTCCCTGTCTTTTGACTAGCCCTGCCAACACACAAATGCATAGCTTAATAGTGAGAGATGGCACTGGGACTGATCACTCATTTAAAATCAAGGAAGAGATCTCTGTCCTCTCTCTGCTTTCCTAGTTCTTAGTACTGATTATTGTTCTGTAGGATAAAAAGGAGCTTAACTATTTAAAGTATTTATTAACTTTAACCATGTTGATTTTTATTTTGGAACATGTTCATTATCCTAAGTTTTCCTCCATAATCATTATTTATTTTAAGGGTCTTAACAAAAACATTGCTTTATTTGTATCGATACTCAGTCCCCCCCTCCTTCCACTCTTATCAGCAACATTAAACTTAAGATATATGATTTAAAACTCTCACCAATAGAGACATTTTTACCCACGCATAATTGTTATTCATCAAGGGCAAAATCCTTCAGACCTCATTCTGATATTACCTTCGGCTTCACTGAGAGCTTTTCATAAGTATTTGGGGATCTGGCTCTCAGCTATTTGCCTGTTACAGTTTTTGCCTCTAAAGGTCAAATGTCTCTGTGTAGGATGCTTCATGTTGAATACGCTGCTCAACTATGATTGTTTTGTTGTACCTTTACTTTTGAAATAGTCTCTGAAGTTTTGTTCTTTAGGAGAATAGATGTATGTTTGACAGATGTACCTATATCTAACGTGTTACTTAGTGCACAATCCAGATGTTTTTGCATGTATCGTAACTTATCTTTTGACCTGAGGTTATTGCTTTGTATTGTTAGTAAGGCATACTGGGCAGTGTGTTGTGCCTATATGCTAATTAAACATTCTTTTTTTTCCCCAAGTTGCAAGAGTCCTTAATCTGTATATGTTTATTTTTTACCCCCCAATGGTGAATAATTAAATCTACTTCTGTTACTGAGTCTTTTAGAGAAACATGGGAGAGGAAGAGACAAGCTGTTACTAAGCAGGGCAAAAATTTTAAAAAAATCTTGGTCTCTACTGGGAAGGACTGTTTTGAATTGCTTCATTTTATTGGTTTTTTTTTGCTCATGCTGCATTGCAGCTGCTGTGGGCATCATTTGGAATAATGCTGATTTTAACGTGGAAGAGAAAATGAAGCCTACTTCATACGCAACTAGAAATGCTGATCCACTCTGAAGTGTACAGCACAAATAACTAAACATGATGGGTAACAAGTTAAACTGAACCAGCTGCACAACTCCTTCAGCTGAGGAAAGCCTCTGGTCTTCCACATCTCCATTCCCGTTATAGGAAATTACAGGTTGCTGGTGTTTAAATGAAATTTCAGGAGGTGTTTAAGGACTTCTCATTTCAACAGAATATTTATTTAGGCAAAAGGCAATTAATTATATCA
The DNA here is from genome assembly GCA_013400335.1 of Eurystomus gularis. Classification (NCBI taxonomy): domain Eukaryota; kingdom Metazoa; phylum Chordata; class Aves; order Coraciiformes; family Coraciidae; genus Eurystomus; species Eurystomus gularis. Next base: position 1,375 of record VZZY01007799.1, on the reverse strand, counting down.
ATAGACAGTAAATAACATTGTACCCAGCTTCTTCGTGCTAGCCTTCTCTTGGCTGATGTCCTGCTCTGGATTTAAAGAAATAGTATAGATGCATCTTATACCCAAGTAAACTTAGAAGATATTTTCAATTTTTAAGTATGGTATGAAAACAAGTCACACGGAGATACAATGACTTGCAAATTGAAGCCAAATAGTTCACAGAGTTTAAGACTACAAAATTACGTCACCAGATTCTGTTACATGCCTGATCACTGTTTACTGTGTTCCTTTCTTGAATTGGGTAATTTAAGACAGAAAGATGCTTATTAAACTTTCTTCAAGAATTAACATATTTTAAGTAACTAAGCAGTAACAGCACTTCAAGTCTGAGTAAGATGGAGATAACACGTGGCGTATTTAAATCAGCATCTATTCAGTACCCTGTGACCTTGCAGTCACTTTTTTTTCAATCTTTTCACATTTTTGGTGTTTTATATAAAACTGAAATAGACTGAGAGAGCAACTTACTCTTGAAATTGTCAAATATATTCACTGCAAGAAAAAAAAAGTCAAACTACTTACCAAGCAGCTCTCTTTAAAAGTACTGCAGGGTAGTTTTAAATTCAAGTTGTTTTCCCCACATTTAAAATCATTTCATTAACATCATGCCAAAGAGTTGGCTTGGTTTACATCTTTCTCCCAAGGCCATCATCACAGAATGGCTTGGGTTAGAAGCGACATTTAAAGATCATCTAGTTCCAAGTCCCCTGCCGTATGCAGGGACACCTTTCACTAGATCAAGTTCCTCAAAACCGCATCCAACCTGTACTTGAACTTCCGGGAATGAGGCAACTACAACCTCTCTGGGAAACCTGTTCCTGTGTCTCACCATACTCATAAAAAAATTCTTCCTTATGACCCTCTTTCAGTTTAAAACTTTTGCCTCTTGTCCTCTTGCAATAAGCCCTACTAAAACGTCTGTCCCCATCATTCTTATAGGTCCCTTTTAAGTACTGGAAGGCCGCAATAAGATCTTCCTAGAGCCTTCTCTTCTCCAGGCTGAACAACCCCAGCTCTCTCAGCCTTTCCTCGTAGGAGAGATGTTCCAGTCCTCTAACTATTTTTGTGGCCCTCCTCTGGACCTGCTCCAACAGGTCCATGTCTTTCTTGTGCTGAGGACTCCAGAGCTGGATGCAGTACTCCATATGGGGTCTCACCAGAGCAGAATAGAGGGGCAGAATCACCTTCCTCAATCCACTGGCCACAACTCTTTTGATGCAGCCCAGGATTTGATCGGCCTTCTGGGCTGTGAGCACACATTGCTGACTGATGNTGGGCTGTGAGCACACATTGCTGACTGATGTCCAATTTTGTGTCCACCGGTACCCCCAAGTCG
>VZZY01007797.1:8246-18612 GCA_013400335.1 Eurystomus gularis | reverse complement strand
CATCTCTGGAGGTGTTGAAAAAAGCTGTAGATGTGGTACTTCAGTACATGGTCTAAAGGTCATGGTAGCATTGAGTTTGTGGTTGGACTTGATGATCTTAGAGGCCTTTTCCAACCGTAATGATTCTATGAAGATGTCCCTGCTCATTGCAGTGGAGTTGAACTAGGTGACTTTTACAGGTCACTTCTGACCCAAGCCATTCTAAGATTCCGCGGTCTTCTTTGCACCCTCCCTTCAGGTGTTTATATACATCAATGAAATCCCTCTGAGCCTTCTATTCCGTAGGCTGAACAGTCTCAGCTCCATTAGACTTTCTTCACAGGAGAGATCTTCCATTCTCTTCATCATCTTTGTGGCCCTTCATTAGATTCACTCCAGTATGTCTATGTCTTTCTCATATTGAGAAACCCAGCCCTGGACACAGGTGTGGCCTCACCAATAGATAGGTGCTTAATAGACTCAAAGTAACCTCACCCAGAAAACAGTGTCATATTTATAACAGAGGTTTTGGGGGCTGGCTAAGCAACAAAAGGTAAAAAAAAAAAAAAAAAGGAACATTAAAAGAAAACTTGGATTGATACAGCTCTGCTAGCAGCATATAAGGTCTCTGGAAAAATCCCTTGCAGTATGTGCAGTGTCTGTCATGTCAAAGATCTGAAAGGGCTGTATTTGCTGAGAAAAATATGAATTAATAGGTGGAGAGGAGAGAAAAGACAAAGGAATAGACTGGATACCAGAAGTTAAAAGTGTGAAAGAATCCACAGAGAAACCTTTCTAAGTAGCCCAATGCTCCTCAGCTGTTAGAGGCTGAGTGTGGTTTCCCTAAATGAAACTCGAGAATTATCTCCTTTGAATAGCCTCACTTATCAGCAATTTCGGTTAGTACAAAAAGTCTGTAACCTCATCAAAATGTGATACTGTTATTAATGGACAAATATGGTACTCTAGATGATTGATTTTTTTCAAATACCCTCTACTCTTCACAAAGACAAACCAGTAATATGACATTCACAGATGCAGACCAGCTGATTAGCTTATTGGCTTATTAATTAGAAGTGAGATTAAATTATTATTGTGAAAGTATTGCACTTGCTGCTAAGTGGTGGGTCTAGTAAAATACCTCAAGTTCCTGAACATTTCACTGATTTGTGGTTTCTACCTGAGAATCCAAGAGGAAAGAGAAAAAAACATGCAAATCATTTCTTTTCTTTCTCTTCTAGAGTATAAAACATTAATTCATCACACATACATAAATATATATAAAATAATTGATTTTGCATATCACTATGTTTTCAGTGTCTGTGAGTACAGCTAAAGACATTTTGACAAGTGGCAGCTATTCATTTCTTATATATATTTTGACATGTTATGCTCAGCACTTAAGTCTTTTTGCAAAGAACAGTAATGGAGAAACAAGTAAATTCTTAAAGATAAATTCAGAAGTTCTCTCTTAGGCAAGCTTCCATTACAATCAGAAGGAGTTTTGTCTAACACCCTGCCCCCAAATTGTAAGGACCTGTGACCTTATTTCTCTTCTCTTTCCAAACAGTACTTCTGCAACAAATATTCTCATTAAATTCAGAAAACATTTTACTTCTACTTAAAAAGTAAATAAAATCTGAAAGCTAAATCAGACAGGATGTGCTCAAAAGTCTAGAGCAGATGAGCAACATGATGTAAAGCTGTCATTTCCTACGCTTCTACCATTCACATTTCAAGTGATCTGTGAAGTATTGTCAGTATGCTGAGGCAACCGTTCAAAGCAAATGGCATTGATTCAGCTTCAAGGATGACATGAAAACATCCAGATGGTATGCGAGCTTTACATTATAAACATCAGATAAATTGTATCTTAAAAATTCAGAAAGGTGGTCACATTGATTATTATATCAGTAAACAGGGAAAGATAGATTAGCAATGGGTTTTCAAAATAGCAGTATACATATGCCTTGTTTGGCTGAGAGACACTGACAGATACCATAGTCTATAATAAAGATCTGAAATCTAATCAGAGTCAGTGGAAATAAGTATTACCACTTTCTGAATCTAATATTAATGAAATAAAATAAGAAAGAATAGGGAGAATTTTTGGACCAGCTGTCATACATATCTCATGAAGAAAGATCCTGCGTAATGAATGAACTGAAAGTAATTTTGAAAGAAATTCTCTGAGGAGGAATTTTCTTATCATCTACAATTCATGTTAGTAAAAGGGGATTATTATCTTATGCTACCAACACATCCAGTAATTACATTCAAAGGACACTGAAGATTTGTCATTCTTTGCAAAAGTCAAAACTCAGAAGTTCATTCACTTCCAAAACCTGACATTTTGAGGAAGGTGGAGGAAACAACTTAAAAAAAAAAATTGTTCATAATAAAGCTGATACTTAAGAATTATATCCTATGGTAGGAAAAAAAATAAACTTAATGGAAGCAGCTAAGGAAAAATTAGTTGTAAACTGCAAATCTTGACCTGTGAGTACTGCAAAGATGTAAAAAAGCCAATTAAGATATGTTTCAATGTATCTTGAATATCAGTGTTCCACCGGAAGAAAGGTAGTCATATTTTAAAGCTAAATTTTCTTTATTGCAGCCAGTGACAGTATAACCTGTGCATTTTTGAGCTGAACATCTTAAGGCAAGATTATTCAGTCTTAAATGGAACATTTAAAAATATTCTTCTGCAAATTCATTTTTATGTTACTGTCATTAAAATGATTAAGAGCTCCTTATTTCCGGACTACTCAGTAGTTAAAAACTAGTTTAAATGCAGAAATAATTATTTATTACAGTAGACAGACAGAAGAGCTTTTTTAGTTAAACTTTCCATCAATCTTGTAAAATGGAACAATTTCCTTCTTTTGACAAACATTTGACTAAGGAGATTACTGGAACTACTTTTAAGTACATAGAGGATGTTCAGATAAATTATTTATTTCCTCAAGCATTCAACACATGCTGTAGGAATATTTATTATGCATAGCATTAGGAAGACATTTCAAGAAATTATACTCATCTTGAATAAGCAGATTAATAGCAGAAAGCTTGAAGGAATCTTTTGTGTCTATATAGAGGGGAATCTAAAAGGATGTTGTGTCATAAGAGTTCTTACCATTTGTGCTTCAATATTACAAAAAATACTATGAAGACAAACTTTTGGAAGCGGAAATATTTAAATATCTCTTGTGTAAAAAAGCTAGAAATTGTAGTAGCATTCAAAACTTGAAGAAAATCTACATATGCTAGTTTTCCATAGCAAGCTTTGGAGCTACTCAGTTGTTAATCACCAACGGTAACCAGTCACTTAATGTTGAAAAAATCCAAATGTTCAAACAATACATGGGAACATGCTGAAGTGATCTTGTTTCCTTCTACAACACAGGGAGTGAATCCATCTTTGATAAAGTATGGACAGCAGTACAAATATACATTTTATGTTCCTTGGCTTCAGCCTAATTTTAGGCAACTAAAACAGATGCTGAATAACTGTTCTTTGAATATAATCCTCTTCTTCCTAATTTTCATCACAATATTTTGTTAAATCTGGCCAGAAAACATGGATTGCAAGAATGTTTGCAGCATCAAGGGCAAATATGGTATACCTTGACTTGCCTTCTCCTTGGAGTAACATTAGCTGATTCAAGTGATTTGTTTGAACAAATTTGTATTTTTTACTTTTTCTTAGTAGCACCACCACAATTTTTCTGCTCCAGGGATTCAAAACTCCATTATATTGTCTATATCAAGCTGTTTTACCAAGGGAAAGAGATTTTATCTGTGCCTACAGATTTACGAATCATAACACTGTAATTAAGAATTATAAATACATCAGTATTCTTCAGCTGAAGGATGAAGGAATCTTGTGGGTGTAATGAAGTCTACTTTTTTTTTTATTCGAGGAAAGTAAATCATGATAGTATTTCATAAAAACAGTATCTTCTCTTTAGAAGAATAATGCATACTATTTTTCACCGTAGTGGGAAAAAGCATTATCATGGTAACAAATAAAAAAGAAATTCAAATATTAATAAAATGCATTAAATAACTGGAAACATTGTGCAGTAATAATTTATTCACTATAAAGATAACATTAATGAATTTTACCAGTGATTGTTGTGTACTGAAATTGCAATGGTACCATGTAAGCTCTGTAGTGGAATGATAATACGATACATGCAATTACCATTTGAGATAAATCAAGCTAAACTGACAATAAAAAGAAACATAGTAATGCTAGCTGCAGTATCTCATTTGCAAATTATTATGCAGTAACTACTCTCAGTAGCACTGCTAGAGTTCCCAATCTTTCAGTGTTTCAATTTCATGCCCTTTTTCAGGATGTAACACCTCAGCCTCATACAGGGCTGAAATCTGAGATATATAAGATATATATAAAACTATGTCTTAAACCAGTATTCAAATTTATTTCAATGAGTTCCATTTAGTGAAAAAGATAATGCTTAAAATTACATTAAACTCTTATTTTTAAAAAGCATTTCTAGATCATTGTGGCAAAAAAATTACTACTTTTAAGACAGTGTTTGCATTTCATTATTATGATGATACCCATAACCCTTCCCTGCCCTTATTCTCAAGACTGAGCTTTCATGGAAATCTTGCTATTGCCCCAGCATTTGTCTTTTCTGCCCAGCAGCCCTCATTTCGTTACTCTCACAATCAGCAAGGATTTCCTGTTAGATTAGCTAGTTAGATTAGACAGTTCAGCTGAAGATTTTGAATCTGTTAAATTCAGCTGTAATTGATTTTTAGTATATTTTAAAATTGTATTTTGAGAGGTCTTTTTGAAAGATAGAAAGCAAAGTTACCTCAACAGCTCATTCTGTGGTAAGCAAATAAGTTATATATTTAAAATTCAGAAATAGACTGCAGAACAGGCAGTAGTTCTAATTGCATTGCATATGTTAACATTTCCTAATTTGATTACAAAATTTATATTGATAATTGACCTTACTAAGAGAGTATCTTGCAAAGTATATATATTAGTACCAGAATTAATCTCAGCATGACAGTCTCTACTGAAGTAAGGTGAAGGGGGTAAAGTGGAAGAAAATTAGTTTGAAAAAAAATAGGGTGAGAACTCTGGGGCTTTTCCTTTATTTTCATTACGTCTGCAAATAGGCCTGAGTCATTCAGCTTCAAAAAAAAACAAAAAAGAAATCTTCTTCTACCTCCCCATTATTCATGGTAATGATATGGAACCTATTTAGACCCATTTTAACTGCAGATCTCAGAATTAAGAAAGGATTCAATGTTTGTGAAGTTTGAAAATCATTTGGCAATGACAATTGTCATAGCTTTGAATAGTGATGTTCTCTTTATTTCCCTCAGAATCACAAAAGGAGTGTGATGATACCTTCCCTACTTGTATTACAGAAGCTTTGATCAGTGTCCAGCAAGTGCTTTTTATAGTATCTTTAAAAATAGGGCTTTAATAGAAGGGAGGAAGAGATTCTGTGAAATTCAGTTTCAAGAAACATACAACATTTAGCACAAAGAATTCCAGAAAACTTATTAAATGAAACAGTGCAAAGCCTTTCCAGAACTGCTTTTATTTGAGAGGATAAATTTCTTTAATGTTCTTACCGTCCATAACTCAAAAATCTCGCTTGAGAAATAGTGAGCAAAACATAGCAGTTTTGATGATAACTTCAAAAATAATGTTTTCAGATCAGATTTACTTTAAACTCTTCAGTTTTCACCAACACAAACGTACAGTCAAATACATATAGACCAAAATAATAACACTGCATTCCACTTTGGTCAGCAGTCTGAATAGCAGGATTTGCACTTTTATGTCAGCAGTGGACATCTTTGAGTTTCATCAACTTCCTGTGAGCTTCTGTGTGGAATTAATGTATTAAGGATTAATTTTCAAAGGCCTAAACTGTTCTGGCTAGGCAATTTCTTCTCTTGTACCATCTTGCCTGAGCTGTGATAACCAGAAATTCCTGACCTAGAGTTTTCTCCAGGTAAGCAGCTGTCAAGCTGTTTGATTTAGGACTACTTGATTCAGGAGGTTTGGTTTTTTTCTCTCATTGGTTTGCTACAACTCATATCTGTTCACCTCATGGTTGCATTATACAGCCCACCTTTTCACCTCTGCAGCTTTAGAGAGGCTGGATGAAATACATTAACATGATTGCTGTTTTCTAGTGAGCATACATTTAGAGAGGCAGGTTAATCCACTATGTGGCAAATGAGTATGGGCAATCTCATTTATGTCATGGATACAAGGGATTAGAATCCTTTGGATTGTATTATTTTAATTCAAAAGAAATAATGTCATACATCAGATTAGATGATGTCTAAAAAATGTGTCAGAAAGTGCTAAACCAACCACTGTATTGTTATGGAAAGGATGAAAAGAAATGTGGTGACTTCAGTGTTGTATTCTACATGCATATTGGGATGATCTAAATATCGGTGAGCTTATTTATGCATATTTATTTCTCAAACAATATTAATTTTTAAAAACTTTAAATAAATAGCTTTTGTATGATAACTAGAGATGTAGTTCATATTTTCCATTCTTCAAGAGCAATTTGTATTGAAAAAACAACAGTAGGCCTTTACATTATTTGAATATTGAAAGACAAATAACAAACTTCATTAAAATTACAGTTTCCCATCTCAGCTATAATGGATTGCTAGCATTTGTCATTGCATTTATTTGAATTAAAATAATTACAAAAATTAATAAACTTTCTGGTTAATCAAATCTGTTATCATGAATATGGAATGTAAACTTACCTCAAAAAATATTAAAGTGGAATGGAAAAAATAGAATAGAATCGAATCACTTCAGTTGGAAAGGACTAACAATGATCATATAGTCCAACTGCCTGACCAATGCAGGACTGAACAGAAGTTAAAGTAAAATATATTAAGGGCATTGTTGAAATGCCTCTTGAACACTGACAGGCTTGGGGCATCGACAACCTCTTTTTGAAGCCTGTTCCAGAATTTGATTGCCCTCTCAGTAAATCAGTTCTTCCTAATGTCCATCTGAACCTCCCCTTGCATAGCTTCAAACAGTTCTTCCCCCAGTACATGGGACTATATGTTTGTTGGATCCTTTTTGCCCTTATCTAGACAAGTTCAATCAGAACAAGAAATTGGGTTAACTTAAAACAAGTGTTAGTGTAATAATTTCTTCCTGATCCAGTGAAGAATTCAATGGTCTTTTTCTTATCTTTTTCTTGTTTTTTTTTTATTTCTAAATTCAATTCTAGTGCAAAGTGGCTTGTAAATTCTAAACACCATGCTCATTGCTTTCCTTGGAGCTTGCTTTTCCCTCTATAGACAATATAATTACAAGCAATTTCAAAAACTGAAATGAGAAAACTATGGATTTCCCTAGGCTCTTCATTTCTTAGTTGAATTTTCTATTATATATTAGCTTTTCAAAAAATGAACAAGTCTATGCTAGACTCTTCTTTCTGAAAATAATCCCACTAATTTATGTATTTAAATAAGAACAAAACCTTATTACTGTTCTACCTCTTTACTCACATATCGAGATAGGAATTGGTGTAACCATAGAACTCGTAAGAGATGCAGAGATCTTCCATTTCTCTGTCCTTGTGAAATTTCATATTAAAACCTCAACATTTATTTGGGACCCTTTATTTAGAGCCTAACAGGAGTAGTGTTATGTACTCCCTTAGGTAGTTATAATGCTGCAATTAGCAATACAAATGTTTTCTTAAATTCTGTTGATATCACTGCTGTGCTTGTCCTCATTTATAATTGGTTTTAAGGTTCAGGTAGGAAATACTTTTGTTTGATGTTTTCACAGGTGGGAAAAAAATTATGTGCCTTTTTGTACATATCTTAACAGAAGGTAAACAATTTTAATAGCCTGTGAGATTGCTAATTAGAGCTAATTGTGGCTTGATTGACCTATCTTGACAGTAAGTACCTTACAAAACTTACTTTCTTCACAAAGTATTTGTTTGCATGAGTAACTTGCATGCACTGAACCTCAGAGGCAGAGAGTTGTTTGGCTGTGATCCTCTGAATTTGTTAATCTATATTTCATAAGTTCTTATCCACTTACAAAACAATGGTGAAAACTCAGGCTCATTACTTGTGTATTGAAATGTATTCTGTTGCTGTCTACAAAATCAGGAACTGGCACAAAGTCTCTAGTGAATCAAGATCTGAATATCATGGATAAATTTTTCCCTGTACAAACACAGAAAAAAGTTAGAAGGGAATTATGAACTCCTAAAATCTTAAGGGTTATGTAAATGTTCAGTGCAAATTACTAAGATGAAATTATGGACTTTTCCAGATCACTAGAAAACCTCTCTCTCATTTAACCAGACACAGGGTTTTCCCCCAAAATTTTATCGTGCTTCTATAAAAAAAAAAAATATTGAGCACTGAATGTTTTCTGTAAGATATGCATATTGCCATATAGCATTCTGAACTTTCTGAAGACTTTTTGGAACATTTGTATTACTTGACATATTGGCTGTTGTAACTGAATGTAGCCCACACAGACAAATTAGACATGACTGTATCTGCCCAGCTTGAACAGACTAGGCTGATTCAATGTGACCTGGATAACAAAGACAACATTTTTTTCATAACACACTTGAGCAGTAATCTAGAGAGTGACAGAAACTAGTGTTGTAACCACTAGTTGTCCCCTGGGGTGGAGAAAGTCAAAGAGATTGGCCCAGGGTTATGAGAATAGCAAAGCCATTGGTGTTTTATAATGATAAGAAGCAATATATAGTTAAAATAATAGCTGCTATGGCAGTCAGAGTGGCACAGTACACAATATTCAGTGTAGAAGTTGTGAAGAAGTTGAAACCCAAGGGAAAAGACTTCTGTCACGTAGGGGGTGAGCTTTGGCCATGGATTTGTTGGCATGAATGTCTTTTTCCCTGTGTCGTTGGGTTTAAACTGGTTTCAGCTGGCCAAATTGTACTGGCGATGTGTTATGTAGGATGGCTGTAGCAGGTGGATAGCAATCACTGTCCTGCAAACACAACAGTGATTGCTATATGCCTGCCATACTCATCCTACCAAGCAAATAAACTAGATTGTATGTTCCTGAGTGGTGTGGTCTAGCAGCTCTAGCAGCTACCTTACCCAGTCTTCCCGTGACAAGCTATCATAAGCTGTGTTAAAACCTGACCTGAGTCATTCGATAACAGGCTGTTAAAATAGAAACTGTATAGATTTTGAGAAATTACTAAAAATGTGTTACTAACATGTAGATCTACTGCCTCTCCCCAACAAAAGAACATACTGGATACAGTAGGTCTAGAAAGCATCTGGAAACACTGTAGGTTAGGAAAACATTAAAGAAAATCTGAAACTTTAAAAAAATTAATAGAAATCCTAAGAATCTGAAGAATAAGCTGTAAAGTGTCCTAAACTAGGTTCAACTCTTGATCTTAAGCTCTTCAAAGTCAGTGAGGAATCACACTTCCAGACAACTAAATAAATAAGAAGATAAGTAAGTAGTGGACAAAGTGTATTTGTATATGGACAGTAGATGAGTATACAAAAACATTTGACAAAATTAGGGGGAAAAATACGTTCTTCTGTTAATTTTCCATTAGCTGGAAGTAAGTGTTTCGTGATAAGGAGAAAAAAAACGGGAACTTTCTAAGAAGGTTTAAATTAAAAGCCCTGTAGTTTTAATAATTTTAATCAGTAAATTATATTCAAATAGTATGTGATTTTATTTTTATTTGTTTTTTACTAAAGCCTTTTTTTAAGACAGAAAACAAATTATCTAAAAAATTACAATCAAACATGGAAAATTTAGAATCCTGGTTCCTTAACAGATAATTATGGTTTGATACTGTTGTGTATGGCATTTAAGAAAACTTGATTTCTTTGATCCTTTAACTGACAAAAGACCTGGTATTAAAAAATATTTACAAATATTATATATATTTTACAAATATATTAACAACAAGAAAAGAACTAGGGAGAATCTCCATCCTTTACTGGATGCAAGGGGGAACATCGTTACCAAGGATGAGGAAAAGGCTGAGGTGCTTAATGCCTTCTTTGCCTCAGTCTTTAATAGTCAGTCTGGTTATCCTCATGGTATACAATCCCCTGAACTGGAAGATAGGAATGGAGACCAGAATAATCCCGTCATAATCCAGGAAGTGGTAGTTAACCACCTTCTAAGCCAACTGGAAACCCACAAATCTATGGGGCCAGATGGGATCCACCCAAGAGTGCTGAAGGAGCTGGCAGGGGAACTTGCCAAGCCGCTCTCCATCATTTATCCGCAATCCTGGTCAAGTGGGGAGGTCCCGGATGACTGGAGACTTGCCAATGTGACACCCATCTACAAGAAGGGCAG
>VZZY01007795.1:0-11415 GCA_013400335.1 Eurystomus gularis | reverse complement strand
TCTCCTAGGAAGATGGGCCGAGAGAATTTAGGTTGTTCAGCCTGGAGAAAATAAGGCTCCAGGGGGACCTTATAGTGGCCTTTCAGTACTTAAAGGGGGCCTAGAGGAAAGGTGGGAGAGACTGTTTATCAAGGAGTGTAGCGATAGGACAAGGGGTGGTGGTTTCAAATTGAAAGAGGGTAGATTTTGACTAGGTATAAAAGGAAGAAGGTTTTTATGATGAGGCTGGTGAGAGACACTGGAGCAGGTTGCCCAGAGAAGTTGTGGATGCTCCATCACTGGATGTATTTGAGATTAGATTGGATGGGGCTTTGAGCAACCTGGTCTAGTGGGAGGTGTCCCTGCCCCTGGCAGGGGTGGTTGGAACTAGATGATCTTTAAGGTCCCTTCCAACTCAAACCATTCTATATCCACTCCCCAGTCTGTCCACAGCTGTGCAAGTCCTATCACCCCTAACAAACTCTTCACATCCTCCACTTGTATCCCCTTCTGCCTTGAAGACCCTTGAAGACCCTGAAGGTGCTAATGTGTTTGTTTCCTTCCTGCCCTGTTACTTCCTGGAACTGGTAGCCCCCACCTCAGCCACCACTCTCCTCCTGCAGCAGATAAAGGTGCATTTTCCTTCTATCACCATCTGAATCCTGGACCAGCCATTGGGACTGCACCTAACTATAACTCAGACCTTGGTCATGTGCTTAGGGACACCGCATCAGGAGTCTGTGCTGTGTTGCCTTATCAGGACTGTTACTACAGGCATAATTACGTGTCAATGGGACAATGGGAGAAACCAGACAACTGTGAAGTCATTAGTATGCAAACATTTTCACATGGTTTGCTTGCAAGGGTGAGCAGAACTACTTTGTATTAAAAACACTTCGAAGTCATATTTTCTCATTTCTAATACTACTTTTGCCATAGGTGGAACTCCACACTTCTCAGGCAAAACATCTCAACTGGAGCATCCTTAACCCTTAATGTCACAGCACAACTACAACGCGTGCACCAGCTACTGGATCAGTGGACATAGCGTAGAGCTGCATGTGGCAAAGTATACAACATTCAAAACCTAGCACAAAGCAACTGTTCTTTGATCAATGTAATACAGAACACAGTTTATTCTTCATATAATCACAGAATAGTTGCATCTGGAAGAGACATCTGAAGGTCATCTGGCCCAACGCCACCTTCTCCTGAGTCCAAAGAGAAGTGAAAGAAAAAAAAAATGTTTGCACAGTTTACTGCAAATCGTTGAAGACTGGTTAAAAAGACCTGTCTGAACCAACTTCTTAGCTAGGAAGAAAGAAGAACTGGTAGTCCATCAGTTTGGAGATGGTATCCTGTATCTAGTGACCAAATTCAGACTTAGAATGACTATGTTTTTGTCCTCCCTGTAAACAAAACTTTCATGGACAAGAAAGGATTTCAAGCAACTCCGGTTCCCCCAGTATCTCTTTATCACCTATGAAATACTCCTAAAGATCATTCTGTTTTGTGCTTTGGAACATGGCCACAATTGTTGTCAAGGGGAGCCCTCCCCTCTTGACATTTGCCAGTGATCTCCATGACCATGAGGTACTGCTCTTGACTCAGATGGAAGCTGTTATCATTTCAAATTGGTTTTTTTAGAGACAGCTTGTGGACTATAGCCTGCAACTGGGGAAGTGTTTCTGGTCAGTAGACTGAGCCAAGATTAGTGCCTCATGTAAGCACTACTTCTTTCCTAAAAGGAACTCACTTCTAAACCCAAACAGGTTGTAATGTGGAGAAGGATCTACTTGGCTGTAAGTCCTCAGACAACTGGAAATTATAATAGTACAAGAGGCAAGCTTAGCTAAAAATCTGATCAGGTTACTCATTATTCAGTTTACACTAACAGGTTTAGTGTACATAAAAGTATCCATATTGAGCTCCCTCCTTCAAATGCAAAGACCAGCTTCTGTAGCTCTTAGAACACTACATTAGTTAATTCCACATTTCAAATTCTCAACACTGTTGAAAAGTAAAGAAATAAGAAATAACAAGCTGTAATTGTATCTCTAGCTCTCCAAACATTCTGAGCACATTCACAACCATGGACATCACATGGCCAATTCTGCTAAAGAAACTATTCTTTAGCAGAAAATTAGCACACACAGCCCTCCTGAGAGAGTGTTTCCCCTCTCACTTAGTAACTTCCTTACTGTCCTGTAATTATTTGTGCAGGAGGTGCTATAATGGTTTCTGAGATACTGCTAAGTGTAAATAGCCTCCCTACCTCTTCCCAGTCAAACCACCTCCAGACAGATTTCCTTGCAGACTTCATGCAGACAGTACACAGAAAACAGCATGGTGGAGCAGTATGTGAATGATGGGAGCTTTCCAACAGCCGCAGATTACTGTACTTTAAGAGCTTGCCATTAAGTGAATTATTAGTTTCATCAAATGTAGGTTCTAAGCAAGTCAGTGTTTACCCAAACCAGTGTAAGATTAACACCACTGAAAACCTGAAAAAGGGCTGCAAGCAGAGCACACTAATTCTCATGTTTAATCAGCTCAGTAGAGACCTCATCCAATAGCACAGTGTCAGCAGGGGAAGCTCTGGGCAAGCAGCACTGCTCACAACCTCTCCCCACTTCCATGGCCCCTAGAGCCATACCCAGCTGCTCTGTGGGGAACATTTCGGCATTGCACGTGTAGAAGTGGAAATGATCATGCTGAGAGGACTGAGAGAATCAGTTGGTTTGCCTTCCCCACTACTTTTTTCCAAATGTGATCTAAACCTCTTGGCTGTATGCAGAAGAAAAGGTGGAAGAGGAAGGAAGTAATATTGCTTGTGAGTATAACCCTGCTGGATGTTTGTGCACTGCACTGGAAATCTTAAAAGGTGCAAAAGCATTAAAACTTCTAAAACCTACCCCGCAACAAGCCACTAAAAAAGTTATTTTTATTTGTTCAGTCAAGTGAAACGGTAAACATCATTTCATGACAGTTTGTGAGGAGACACATAGCACAAATTCTTCAACAGAAGAATGCTCCCTTCACCTATCAGGCTAAAGCCCAGCAGGAGTCAGGGAACAAGAACTTCAACTCAAAGTTGCAAAAGTTAGTAAATCGGCTCTTATTTCTGGCATAGCAAGAGTAACTACCAATTTTGTAAAGAAAATCTTTACACGGGGATTCACCAAGCACCTAAACCAGATGGTTTATGACCATTAAAGTTACCACTTCAACAGCAGACTGGACACAACACTATGGCTTGTGTGATGTGAGTGAAGTGCTGTTGTATGCAGACTGCCACAGCCTTCTTACTTATGAATTTGACTGCATATATAAAGATTGAATACGATATTTTGTGTCACGTTAATAAGCATCACATACAACCTTGTATTTTACAGACAACTACAATCTGAAAATGAATTAGCTATCTAATCACTCAGAAATAAAATATTCAGGGGCAGATCTGTAGCTACTGTCTATCACCAGCACTCCATAAATGACAATTCTTCCAAGTTTTTGCTTTTTTGGCAACACTACAAACAAATCCACTATGCTATTTTTTATTTTTGCTCTGCAAGTTCACTGCTGCACATTCAGAAGAATCAGAGATCTCTATCAGACCTGACATTTTAGTAAAACACTGGTCTTAGAAGTACTGTATTAGCCACTTCTTAATTCAGGGACTAATATACAAGAAGTGAACGTTTCAGGAAGGAAAAACTAGCAAGAGGTATATCTGATTCTAAGCATAAAATTAATGTGCCAGAAATAGTTTGGGGTGCATTTTATTCCAGCACCAGCTCAGTCTGGCTATCAGCATCTAAGTCATATCTCCTGGGGCAATCAGCAGCCCTTGACTCATAAGCCAATTGCTTCAGGACTAGTGAGAAGCTGTGATGACCACTGGCAGCTCTGCTGAGCATGCAAAATGGCATCTTCCCACAGTGAATCCCTTCTAATCATAATTCTTGTTCATAACCCTAACGCTACCATTGACAGGACAGCCTTGAAGGGCAGTATGAAACTGAGGAGGCTTATAAAAAAAGAAGAGAGCAGGCCACTCATTTGTTCAATCTCCTCCTCTCCATGCACACATAAGGCACTACTTATTTTGTATAGCCACAAGCAATTCAGTTTTCACACTGTAAAACAGGATTAAATCAGACAACCTCCGCTTCTTGTTTTTTTCTTTATTTGATTTCTTTTTCACTGAAGATGACATTTAATACTCTTGGTGCAAAGAGATATTTCCCTTGAAATAATTGATTCCAGTTACACAGATATCTCTCCCTTGCCACTTTTTAAGTCTTTTCAGCAACAAAGAATGTTTTGGATACTTCATTTGCATCTACCCCACCTCTTGCCTCTCCCCTCTTCTTTGATCTATTTTGTGCTTTTCCTCTGGCAGATACAGTATAGCCCATTCGTAACTCATGGCTGCATTGACACATGTATTAGCTTCAATATAGTTCTTAATTCATGGTGTTCTCCTTTCTGGTTTTTTGTTTGTTTGTTTGTTTTTTTAAACAAAACAAAACACAAAAATGCAAAAAAACCCAAACAAAAACCCCCAACCCAACAAACCAAAACCAATGTAAACTACAGTGCAGTATTTTCTATTAGATCTGAGCATCACTACTGAACAGTTCTAGTTGCGGCTGACAGAAATTACTTGAATGGCATATGTAGTTTCTACATCTTTATCCATTATTTTAATGCCAACAAAAGGAAAATCAGGTGTGGGTGGGAAAAAAAATGAGATTGCATGGCAAAGCCAGTGGAAGAATGATGCCTTAAAACAGGTTTCTGTTACTTTTAAGATACCTAAAAGAAAGCCACTTCCATCTGAGATGGGTCTCCACAAGAGCTTTAAAAGACAAGATTTTTCAGTTATTTGTACAAGCATCAAACTCTGCTTCAAGGACACCTGCAACACAGAGAATCAGAACTCCTCCTGCACTATAACGAGTGCACTGACAATCAGCTTATCACCACTCCAGGATGGGCCATTCTAGGGATGATAGTAATAGAGTTTTGTATTACCATGCAAGAAACCCAGGCCACATTCCTTTTCATTTTCCCAGTCACTGAGCTTGAAAAGCTGGGGCAAATCTGAGCAGCTCAACTGATTCCTGTGGGAGACAGCTGGGAAAGCTGGTGAGGGAAATACTATTCCCTTTTCTGAGTCAGTTCATGAAGGCTCTCACATACAAAGCCTTTTAAAATACCACTTTTTATAAGATGTCTGCATAAACTTAGCTGACTGACCACGCTAATGCTGAGAGATAACAAAAGGATGGAAAATACATTTACAGGGAGAAAGACAGACGTTAGATGTTATATTTTGACCATGCCTCTTGCTCCGCACCTTTCCTTATACTTTCATTGCCTCAAACCTTCACATTAGACATTGTTCTACTTTTGTGCCTTGCCTGGTACACTTGACACACTGCTACAAATAAAATAACCCCCTTAGTATCTGTCCTGAACACCAGACGTATCTCCCAAGACAAGCTGCTCTAGAAGAAGCCTCTCTCATGCAAGGTCTTCTCAATTATAAGCAAAGACATGTTTGTCTTCAGTTCACTAGAGGGAAACAATGAAATACCTTCCCTTGGGCCCTGAGGTGTGAATGGAAAACATTACATCATCTTTGCCAAAGTATTTTTTCCCTGCAAAAATCCAGAAAAAACAGCCCTAAGCACTTGAAGAGGGTAGTGGTCAATGGATTGATGTCCAGATGGAGATGGATGACAAATGGTGTCCCTCAAGGGTCCACACTGGGACCAGTGCTGTTTAGTATCTTCATCAAAGATGACAATGGAATTGCATGCATCCTCAGCAAGTTTGTAGATGACACCAAGCAGAGTGGTGCAGTTGATATGCCAGAGGGACACAATTCCATCTATAGGGACCTAGACAAGCTTGCAAAGTGGACCCATGTGAACCTCATGAGGTTCAACAAGGCCAAGTGCAGCGTCCCACACCTGAGTCGGGACAATCTCCACTATCAATACATGCTGGGGGATGATGGGATAGAGAGCAGACCTGTGGAAAAGGACTTGGGGGTACTGGTGACGAAAAGCTGGATGCGAGCCACCAATGCACAATTGCAGCTCAGAAGGCCAATTGCATCCTAGGCTGCAGCAAAAGAAGCATGGCCAGCAGATCGAGAGGTGATTCTGCCCCTCTGCTCTGCCCTGCTGTGACCTCACCTGGAGTACTGTTTCCAGCTCTGGAGCCCTCAACAAAAGATAGACATGGACCTGATGAAGCAGGTCCAGAGGAGGGCCACAAAAACGATCAGAGGGCTGGAGCAGCTCTCCTAAGAAGACAGGCTGAGAGAGTTGGGGTTGTTCAGGCTGGAGAAGAGAAGGCTCCAAGGAGACCTTCTAGCAGCCTTCCAGTACCTGAAGGGGGTGTATAAGAAAGTTGAGGGGGGCCGTTTACAAGGACTTGTAGTGATAGGACAAGGGACAATGGTTTTAAACTGCAGAAGGGTAGATCTGGATTGGACATTAGGACAAAGTTCTTCGTTGTAAGGGTGGTGGAATGGTGGAACAGGTTGCCCAGAGAGGTGGTGGAGGCACCATCCCTGAAGACATTCAAGGCCAGGCTCAATGGGGCTCTGAGCAACTTGATATAGTCAGAAATGTCCCTGCTGACTGCAGGAGGGTTGGGCTAGATGACCTTGGAAAATCCCTTCCAACCCAAAGCATTCTATGATAAGCCTGAACTTTAGGAAGTCACCAGCTACACATGTACAAATGGAGTATCCCTCTGGCCCAGGGAGTCCCCTGCAGTCAGTTTGCTTTGCTGGAACTCTACAGGGTACAAGGGAATGGGTAACTGGAACAGCATCACCATGAGTAAGCACACTGGCTTATTCAGCTAGCCATAAAAATAACCCCTCCATCAGGTAACCACACCATGGTGCCACTATGAAAGTTGAAGACAGTTGTGGGTTTCATAAGACATTTGCTGCAAGGCATCATGAACCATCAGATGACGACGCACTCTGAGTTTGCTGGCGCCCAGAGTCTATGGCAGGTGTCAGAGCACATCCTCCTCACAGCCAATATTGCTCATCATGTACTGGCACTATGCTTTGCTGCTGAAATTCTTATGGAAGATCTCCACAGTCACATGCAGACACTGTAAACTATCCTTTCTAGGAGCACGTACAGAGATGACACCAAGACTAGAAGACAATGAGCCAAGAGGCTTTACAGATGGGAACAGTGGAATGATGCTCCCAGTTGGAAAAAGAAAATCCAGGGAACAAGTTTAAATACAACTATTTATTTGGTCACTATTAAATGGAAACAAGCAAAGATGAGCTGCATTTTTACTCCTTGACTGTGAGGTACGGCTGGAAAGGAAACCTCTTTGCAACCAGAGAAGTTTGAAAATAAATCCTATTCAAGCTGAGTGCAAATATGCTTGCAGCCCAGCGTGGTCCAGGTAAGCATTTGTCAGATCAGCCATGCTATGGTGAGGCAGTATTCTCTTTCTGCCACAGGCTACACCTTAGCAGAGTTTTAAAAGCCCTTCTGACAGAGGTATGGCATGATCTGCCACTTCTTCTTCCCCACAGGTTCACAACCTGACTTCTGTTAAGGTTAAACCCTAAAATATTAGGTTTAATAACAGCCCTTCCAAAGTTTTCATGCCTTAAATTATAACTCTGAATATCCTCCTATCCACACAAGTGACATGTTTCCTTTTTGCCCTTGAAGACCAAGAGATATCACGAAAGAACAGAAAAGAAAACACAGCAGAACACCAGAGGCTTAAAGAAAGGCCTCAATATCAACCAATATGCAGGAAATGGGACTCATCTGTATGGTATTTGAGCTGGTAGATCAAATAAAAAAAGAAAAAACAACACACTGTAATACAGCTAAGCGTTACAAGTGCCACTGCTGGAAGAGTCTTAGCTAGGATTGCAAAATGTGTCTATTAGCCACATCACCTGATGCACATCTTCTCTGGTCCAGAACATAAAAAGACTAGTAATCTCATTTTGCAAACAGAATGGTGACAAGTGAAGGCACACAGAACAGAGAAGATTCAAACTGTCAATGCCTTCCTTTTACTCATCCTTTCTACCATCACTGAACAGGCAATGTAAAGCCCCACATGATCAATCAGCCTTGAGTCCCGTCAAACACACTATGCCCTGCAATCCAGTTCCAATACAGTTGTTCCTGCATTGTTTGTTGCTAACAGTACCCCTGCTTGATTCAATACAGCAATCACATAAAGCACTATACAATACAGAGGACTGTAAGAATGAAACAAGTTATATGGTAGCAGTATTCCATTTCCTAAATTCCCAGCCTACAATCCACACCAGGTTCCCAGTTGGTATTTACCAGTATAGCTGTAATGACCCATTAGGCCAGTTTAGACTGCTGCAGATCTGGCTGTTAGTGTTTACCATCTATCACTAAGAAGCCAACGAAAAAGCACAAGCAGTACTGAATGAACAGTCAGCTGATCTGCACTTTGTCCAGGCTCAGGATACATATAATTTACACTGGATATGCTCATGTCTTTAAAAACTGTAAGTAGTTTAGCTGTTTCACACTAACACTATGTAAATGCAACATTTCATAGTACTTTCCTAACATGTAATTGGATACAATCCTCATCCTTTGTCTCATTTCAGCTGTTTTCATCCTCCTTGTTCAAAAGTTAACTTAGATACAGTAAATCTTAAAAATTAGTATACGTCTTTTAAGGATCTTCCAAAGCATCTGAACATTAAATGTTTTAAGTCTCGAATGTGCCCCAAAAGGCCGTGTTTTCTCTGAACATCATGGCCAGGACCGCAGTACACTCCAGAGTGACTGTATTTTGGCTTTAACATGACACTTACTCATCTTAGAGATCAGAATATGGTTTTCTGCAGTAATCCCGCAGCTGGTGGTACTGGTTAAGCTGACGACATTGGTAAAACTGACACTTGCAGTGCAGTAATGATGTCAGCACAAATTCTTTCATGCTTCCTTTGAATTCCTTAATAACTTCTGTGTCACCCTCTTCTTCTAGGCAGAGACTGCCCTTATTACTCAGGCAGGAGTATCACAGACCAAACTGCCTTAACTCCACTCTCCAGCTCTATGCCATCATGAATATTTATTATTTCAAGACATTTGCAAGGACTTGCTCAAGACAACCTGTTTTTGATGTAGTTTTGAGAGGATGTGAGCAGCTTGTGTGAAAGGAGACCCATTCCTTTAAGCGATTAAGTAACTGTTTAATAAAATGGCACTGGCAGACAGTGTCTCGGTTTGACAGTCCCACTCCACAGCCAAACACAATGACAGCTGTTTCATACAGCTATTATTGCTGTTTTTCAAGGAGACTGTCAAACCTGAGTCTTTATCAGACTATGTCTTTCTTCTTTCCTCTCTGCCTTTCTTCCAGTTACAGACATATATATTAAGTTAGGGATTTGACAAGCTAAGTAACTGAGATTTTACGAAAAGTAAAATCCTTATTAGTTCTTTTATGAACAGCTGTACTGGAAAAAAGAAACCAACAATCTAGCAAGCCACTTGCAATTATCTAAAAGCAGATTGAGTTGGAGAGAGACCTAGANCACAATCTTAACCTCTCTGTTGGATGCAGAACTGCCCTCCTGCCAGGACATCACCGAAGCTGTGGAGCCAAATTTCCCAGGACCCCACACCCATCCAACACACAGTTGTGACCCAGAGAGCTGTGTGGATGACAAATTCAGCACTTAGCTTTGGTGGAAATCTTTTCATCACTCAGTTGTCATTTCTGCAAAACAGAGGACTTTAATACCCTTTATTATATGTTGGGTGTTTTAAATACCATTAGAAGTCTCCTAGTAAAAAGCGCCCCATAGGAACGAGGCATTCCTGAATTTTCAACTGAAGCGGTGCCTGGTGTAAGCAGACACTCGCCAATGGCTTAGCAACATTCATGCTAATGCCTGTCCTGGACCATAAGGATATCCCTCTTGTCCACAAGAGCCACCCTGCTGCACTGCCGCCCTCCACCCCATAAACCCACACACCATGGGCAGCCAGGCAGCCCCTCAGTGCTGCTGCCAGTTCAGCAAGCCAAACACAGTCATGACAGCAGCTGCACAGCCTGTATTTCATCCTCGGAGGGACATAGTCCTCCAGATGGCGCCATAAGGAGGACATAGTCCTCTCCTCTTGCCTGAGTAGCATTATCACTAATCAAACAGATCCCACAAACAAGAGGCCTTTTTGCAGAAGTTCCATTTTGTGCTCACAACCATAAATCATTCACCCTTGCATATGGTGAAAATGTTCAATATTTTAAAGAGAAAGTATCAAAATAATTGCATGGGAAATTACCTCTCACCTGTGACAAACACTTAGTCCATAATCTTCTTTCGCTAGCAAAAGCACCAACATATAAACAAAGAACAAACACCTCTTATCAGAGGGCATGTTTCAAAATCTACACATATTCATCAAAAATCAAAACTTGCAGGAAGCTCCTAAATCTGTTCCTGTAACTGGCAATCAGCCATTTTGTACATTATGTTACTGATGTACTTCAGTTAGCTCAACTTCACACATTATAATCACTGTCTAGAAAATTTGTGATGCACTGGTTATGAAGCAGATTTGCATCTTTTATCAACAAGCAGTTGTTTTAATCTTACTCAAGTCACTAACAAAAAAGATATCTCTTCACAATTTGAATTATTACATACCTGTCCTCCAATTAAGTACTTTTTTTTTTAAAGCCACTTGTAAACTAATAGCTAAAAGTATTAAAATCTCTCTTCACTGACCACAATAAAGAAAAATTGAAGAAATCATTCCTTTACTGTGGAGACTAGTATTTTTTTTAAATATACTTCAACAGAATACAGAAATTAATCTTCGTCAGTTCTTCTGAAAAACACTGAGCATATACCTCTATCCTTCTGCTCCCAAAGACTTGAAAGAGTCTGTCTATTGCTGGGAGTCAGTGACATCTAGGCTCTTCCAAGTGAGATAGACAGTTTTAAGCCCAGCAGTGCTTAACTACAACATGCAGTATCATTGGTATTGGAGAGACAGAAAATTTATAAAGTTGAAATTAAAGCTTTCTACCCCTTATAATAGTGACATAGCTGTTGGTATTACTGAAGTTCAGATTTCATTACTTAACTGTTCTTCAATGTCCACAGTTGATTTCTGAGCACTGTGCCAGGCAGGTTTAATGCAGCCCAGCCGCCAAGTGTGGAGTTTTACTAATTTGCTGGATCTGCTAGGTGAACTGTGATTTCCCCTAAGTAGTAATAATAGAAAGCAAACCTGGTGCGGGTGAATTAAAACTAATGGAATAAATCAGCATAAAACCTTTAGAAAGAAAGCTTCTGAATTGCAAGCTGTTTTGTCTGAGCAGAGACTGGCAATATAATCATAGAATCATAGA
>VZZY01007782.1:336-10611 GCA_013400335.1 Eurystomus gularis | reverse complement strand
CCTTTAAACAACCTGTAAGGCACCCATTTGACTGAGACAGGAGGTGCATGAGCTATTTAGAGCTCTTTGTTGGAATCTGCCTGTGGCTTACCATTAGCCAGTACAGATTCTTATCTGAAGTAGTCTTTTCTTACCTACTTTATTCAGCATAGGTGCAAGATTTTTTGATAGCCACTGCCATCAAAATATCACTGACATTCAGATCAATTAAGCCATCTTGATTACTGCTTTTGGTTCCTATAGCCAGCAAGAAAAAACACCTATCTGTGATTTATGCTGTTGAGAAACGTTGAAGGCACTTCTAAAAATTTGGCAAAATAGAACATGTGTGTCCTTGATCATTAAGATAGTACATTATTTGGGGGTCTAGTGGAGTGACTCTTACTTCCAAATCTCTTAATGCCCATGGAAGTGTCCCTAATCCAAAACAGCAAATGTTCTTTTCTCTCATATTCAACCTAGACATGATTTTCTAGCTGCACATACTGCCAGGATGTGTTAGTTTTAAAAAAGGCAAAATCAGGGGGTGACTTTGAAATTCTCCCAGAGACAAAAGAAGATTCACAAGGTAGTCAACATTCATTCAAGGGGACAGACAGACAAGAGCTCATTTCTACATGGGCTGCAAATTAAATTCCCAGTCTGATTCACATGCCCAAATGTCATAGGTATATTACATGCTGTAACTCTGCAGAGCATGTAGCTGCTGTCTTGATGAAGTTGAGCAAAATGAATTCTTGATTAAAAGCTTTTCACATGATGAAGTTCAGTAATAACCCAAGGCTCAAAGTTTATTACTTTGGAGACATTTCTTATCCAACAGGACCCAGAAAAATAAAAGGCTTTTGCTTACAATGAACTGATCAGATAGAGTCAAAGGGAGTGGAGGAAAAGAATCATTTTCTTGGTGGGTAATTTGTAAATATGCAAAAATTCTGAATTCTCAAAATAAAGTGAATTTGCAAAACAACTGATAACAACAATTTTGTACTTTACACTTGTCAAGACTTACGTCAGAGAAGATCTTGGTATTTTAATCCCCATTCCAATATAACTTCGTAAAACTTATCTTGGTAAAATAAGTCTCCAAATATTTTAATTTATCATGAAGTTATCTTGACGGTAGACTGACAACAATCTTTGGATCAGTGAGAATTTGTTCTTATTTACATCAAGAGCCTGATGTTCAACAAATCAGAGTACAGGTTCTGTTAAAATATTTTCCATAAACCTAAATATATACGATTTCTTGAAGATGATACCTATAGAGTGACCCGCTACTTAGTGGTGCTATATTGCTAAAGGCTTTTGTGTGCATTTGGACCAGCTGAAGTCAAATTACTTTTACAGCTGTGATAAAATATTGAGCACTTTAAAAAGAATAAAGTAAAGAAACATTCCATGGCATAAATACAGCAGAGTTAAAGTCGGAAGGGTTTGTCTTTGACCCAGTATTTCCTTATATTTTTATATTGAGATATGTGAGATTCAGAGTTTATCTTACCTAAGCTTCTGTAACAAGACAGATGGACTCAGTACCTCCTGAATAGCCATCTCCTGTACTGCAGGATGATTCAAATTGCTTTTGATTGTTTTTTGTTTGGTTTTTTTTTGCGGGTTAAGAAAGCAGTAGTTATCAGTACCATCGTCTTATAAAATCAGTGCTGATGATTGCTATTCCTCTGATACTCCTCCCTCTCATTTGGCATGTAAAAATACAACTTCAGAATCATATTACAAGAATAACAAGTCACAAGAATAGTAAAATCTGGCATCTAACTGTTGTAGGAAAGCTGAATATGAGAAAGTAATTAGTACTTATTTATTTTCAGACAATAATGGCACAGTTCTCTATATATGTAGCCCTACTGAGTGGAAACCAGCAGCCTTGTTCCTATATGGCACATACATTGTGAAATCAGATGTGTACATTAAGGTCCAATATCAAACTAAACTGAGCAATAATTATTGAGGTAGAAAAAAGAACTCAAGTCTATAAACAAACACTGGGGTCTCAAAGAGCTTTTCAATAAGAAATAAATGTGATGGCCTCATCATGGATTTTTTTCTGGCGGAACAGAGATCAAAGAAAAGTTCTGTTTGTGAAAACAGGCTTGCCTTCCCCTCCTGCCACTTCCTTAGCATTCTAAATTTAATTTATTAATTTAATTATCTTTCACACTTGGCCATACATCAGTGCTGCCTAAGGTAATCTTACTATACTCTTGCTGGATGCTGTTACTGCACTTCTGCTTAGTTTCTTCTACACACACGATTGTGTTCATGGGGTCAAAGCCTTTATATCCACAGTATTTGAAGCCATGAACCTTTTCATATTTGGCTTGATTTTAGACTTTTTTAAAATTTTAGATCTGTCCTAAAGGAAGGCTGTTAGTAAACTGACACACTCAACAGGGTTATCCTAAACTAAAATAAAATTTGCAGCTTACTTGGTGTATGCTCAGTGATGGCACTGAGCCTTCATAAATATAAATTAACGTACTTATTTCAATAAGGGAAGTTGGACTGGGGAAGCAGAGATGTAACAGTTATTTGCATGTATTCTTTGAGACTCCCATATTCTGGACAGTCAGCCCATTCTGCTATCACATGCTTATAAACCCCAGAACATTGTAGGTATGTATGATACATACACTTTATGAGTAGACCCATCTTCAGCAGGAGAGCAGGCTGCTGTGGCATAAAGAAGGATTGTTTCAAAAATGTAGCCAAAATTTATGCATGAGACATACCCAAATAACTGGTATAAAAGTTTGCCTCCTAAGAGCAGATGTTGCTATGCAGGAAAATCTGTCCAATCTCTTTTTCTTTCAAAATGATTTGTTCTGTACAAAGTAAAGCCGTCTCAAAGATCTCCCATATTCTAAGAAGCAAACAACTCCCTGCTGCCTGGTCGCTTTTTTCAGAAGGCAAAAAAAATTGAAACCAAGTTTTTGACATCCTGGACACAGCTAGAGAATTTGTGTATTTTCTTTGCAAGAAATATTATCTGTTTAGTTCTTACAAGGCAGGAGTCCTCAACAAGTGTCTTTATTTTCAGGAAACTGTTTGGGCATTGGCAAGACACTCCTTCCATCAGTACATTGTGGAGGAACCTGCAGGGCCCACCCTTGGCAAATAATCTGGATAACACCACCTCATCTGTCAAGAGAACAGTGTACATGTGTGGATTGAATTCACAAAATCGAATATGCTTAATGGCAGAATAACTGTCAGCTGAATTAAACAGTAAGGAAGGAATTGGAGACTTCAGACATGAAGAAGGAATCAGCCTGAGAAGAAGCATAAGAAAATCAAGAACATATGTAACTATAGGAAGAGACCATGGAGTAGAAACAGCAGCAATTAAAACTCCAGTACAGTCCATGTACCTGGAGTTCATATACTGTCACTCCCATATAAGGCACGCTCCTGAGTGGAGTACTTCGGTTAGATTGAACCTCATTGTGTATTCTGGATTCTGTAGTCCCATTCTGAAACAGCCACCCTCTGTATTTGGCTTTCATCCATTAAGATATGCATTGTTTGTCAGAATCAACCAGAGAGGTTTGTTTCTACGCATATGGAAGACCCTTGCTACCTACTATGTCTTTTTCAATAATGTCCTCGTATTTATCATTCGGAATGACTATTAAATAATTTGCTTTTGCCTAGAGCTTTGTTTCTCCCAAATGATTCATGGTTTTCCCTGAAGTTCTTGGATTCCGGTATGTGAGACATAGGAAAACAAGCTCTAGAAAAACTGGATGTGGATTTAGAAGCACAGGTAGCTTTTGTATATGGAATACAAGGTCTATTTGTTTACTAGACCTTCCATTGGCCTCTGAAGTTGCTGAAAGTGCTATTTAAGACATATTCTTTCTGTATGCACAATTATTAGCTATCAGAACGTTACACTCTGGACTGATTCTGTATCTTGAAAGTGCATGAAACTATGATGCTTGGAAGCACATTAAGCCTCCAGTTTTAGTCCAGATGCTTCAGGAATTACATTACAGTCATGTTTGTTAAGGGCACAATATTTGTCCATATAAAGCCTTTCTCTCTCCTACCCTGTGCCTTTTTCTTTCTTCTTTTATACTTTTAATAGCATCAGACTGTTCAGTGATTATCTGGTCAGGATCACCCATATTGTATCTACGGAAGATGAAGTGACTAGTAGTGGTGTGCCTATAGTAATAACAACATTGTATGAGGCAGGTACTCCAAAGGATCATTCCTTACAAAGAGTAAGATGAACACTTGTGCACATTTGCAATGGACTTAAACCAGATGTTTTGCAGTTACTTCTTAGGAACTTTTGTTTTGGGAAGACACAAATCCGTGATAGTTTTAACAAAGGATCTAAGAAAGAGTGATGGTACTTTGAGACCCAGCTTCCATTATTTTCCTGAGCTTTTTGAAGGCTCAGGGGAGACTTTGGACATGATTTAGAAAATAGGGCTGTGAGAATCTTTGGTAGGGAAATAAAAGGAGAGGGATATTCTAAGGAACTCTGGTCTAATGCAGTGGACTATTCTTTCTGTCAGATCCTAAAATCACCCAGTAAAATACCATAGCTATTCACTGTCATATAATAGTACAGGCTTCCAAGAAGTAGAACACTGATCTGGATGGGGGGGGGGGGGGAGGAGTGGGAATTAAGGAAGGGCCAGCCAAGCAAATAAGTTGTCAGTCCTTGTGCTTGCTTTAAAGGATGTTGCCGTACATACATGAGACTGGCATTTTGCTATTTACAGTGGAAGTAAAATTTTCTTTATGTGTTCAAAAAATGAATTTGCATATTTATTTTGTACCACTTACAACATTTTATCTGTTCTTCAGTAGTGCTAAAAAGTGCTTCTTTCTGAGTGGTTTGCCTATGTCGTTAGCTCACTAACCACCTCTGAAAAGCATCCTTATTAAAGAAATAACTATTATGGATGCCAAGGAGCAATCCAGAGATTCAGTGCTTCACAGTTATACTAAGACTCTCAATTCCAACAGATACTGAGCCCATTCTGTCTAAAGATAATCACAAATTACATACAAGTACTCTCTGAGAAGCATTTATTTTGGAACTTCAGTCTCAGGAAGGCTCAATAAACACCCTTAGCATCAGTTCTAAATTGGATATTGAAAATGAACAAAAAAAAATCATTATATATTCTAAAGGAAAGTCATCCTAAATCTTGTACTCTACAACATTATTGATTCATTAATGTTGCCTGCGGAATTCTCCTTTCTGCAGTATGTATCATGTCTAATACTTGATTTCAATATTTGTTGTCATTCCATTCTTCAGCAAGATATTAAAATGAATTGCCCTTGGCAGGATGACAGTGAAGATAAACGTCAAAACTGCTTCATCCAGAACTAAAAAAAAAAAAGTTTCTCAACATTCAAGCACTGTGCCTGCGATCTTTGTGGTTCTAAATAATACATTATCTAAAATTTCAAATATTACAATTGTATTTTTGTGCAACTTCTAATTCAGCACAAAATATGCTCATTAAATATACACCTACATTAAAAGATTAAATACTAGTGCAACAGAAACCGACTGCCTTGGCCAGCTCTTAACAGGGAAGTAGATGATTCAAAACAGTTGAGCAAATAAAGCTTATTAAAAAAAGAAAATTAAATAAAAATGGATAAATGCAAACCAGAACCTGAGATCTGACTAATATCAGGCCAAATATAATAGACAAGAATTTATGTGGATAAAGTTGGCCACTCACAGTAGCTGGTCTAAGTGTTCTTTGTACATGAGAACTGAAGATTTCAGCAAAATAAAACACTTTCAACATATTTGTACCAGAGAATTAAAGGAGATTTATGACATAAGAATAAATAGTAGTTTAAAAAATCATAATCTTTAAATCCCTGATAGGCAAAATTTCAATTATAACAACAACAACAATAATAATAATAAATAAATGAAGCCAACCCTCTGGTAAACTGTTTCTATCAAGACAAAGCAGTACATAAACACACAGCAGGAGAACAGCAGGTGGTATCTACAGTCTTTATCCTTCTACATCTATGTAATAAGCACACTTTTATCGAAGACATAAATTCAGGAAGCCTAAAAAAAGAATGCATTACCTCTGCAGTTCATTCATTTAAAACTCCCTATGTTCTTTATGTGTCTGCCTGGAGCCCCAACCTTTTTGTCCTCAGAGACATCGTTAAATTGTATTTCCTGTTTCAATCAAAATTAAAATATCATCCTTCAAGGATTATGCTGGAGCCCATTTCATTTTAATGGCACGCTTAAAAGATTTTGAAGACATCTCTTTGCTTAGGAATGTTTACACTTAAATTACATATTCTGAGTAAATACACCTCTGCTTTGTCAATATGAATACCCCAAAAGAAAATCATACTAGTTGCTAGGGTAGGTTCTAGAAAGACTTATTAAATATTAATGCAGGCAACTAGAGATGATAATCTAGTAATATTTGTTAGAATCTAATGAATATGAAAAGCTATCAAGTTATTACCATTTATTTATCTGGGTAAAGTAAACTTCTTATCATCAGTGTGGTTTCTGATAATAGCAAATATGACAATGCCATAAAAATAACTATTTTTTTTCCATTCTATTACAAAAGTTCTGATAAAAGCCAGCTTGACTATTACCTTTACTATTTATGCTCAATGAATCTGGCCATAAATGACTAAATTCTTTTTAATAATCACTATTAATCATTGGCCAAAAGTTATTTCAGTGATCTTGAATAAAGAAGGTTTCCTCTTATGTAGCTTCAATTAACTTAAGGTTAAGTGTCTAATCTGAAACATCTTCCCATCTATACATGCTTTGTTCCAGTGGAAGGATGTATATAAAATCATAGGTTTGGGTTGGAAGGGACCTTAAAGATCATCTAGTTCAAACCCCCTTGCCATGGGCAGGGACACCTCTCACTAGACCACATTACTCAGAGTGCCATCCAACCTAGTCTTGAACACATCCAGTGTTGGGCCACCCATAACCTCCCTGAGCAACCTGTTCCACTGACTCACCACCCTCTGAGTGAAAAACATCTTCCTTACATCTAATCTAAATCTCCCCTCTTCCAGTTTAAAGACATTACCCCTTGTCTTATCACTATAAGCCTGCATACAAAGTCCCTCCCCTGTTTTCTTGTAGGCCGCCCTTTAAGTACTGGAAGGCCACAATGAGGTCTCCTCAGAGTCTTCCCTTCTCCAGGCTGAACAAGCCCAGTCCTCACCCTATCCTCATAGGAGAGATGTTCTAGCCCACTGATCATCTTTGTGACTCTCGTCTGGACCTGCTTCAACACATCTATGTCCCTCCAGTATTGGGGACTCCAGAGCTGGATGCGGTACTCCAGGTGATGTCTTGCTAGAGCAGAGTAGAGGGGCAGAATCACTTCCCTCAACCTGCTGGCCACACTTCTTTTGATGCAGCCCAGGATATGGTTGGCAATACCATCCCACACCAAAACCAGCATAGTTATCTTGTGCACAGGTTTTATTTACAACATTACTGGAGAGCATTGATGTGGACCGAGCACACACTCCATTAGAGAAAAAAATCTGTCCTTTGGGGATATTCATGCCATGTGAAACTTGTGGCAACTGCTTTGATTAGAAGAGGGACACTTTTAGAACATCATTGTGATCACCAGGTTTTTGCAATCTTTTGTTTCCACTTTACAAAATAGCTATTTTAACATATGCCTATTTTTGTTATGAATGGTGGTGGTCCTTGTCTTTAAAAAAATTCAAGTACTGAAAGTATGCCTTGTAGACACTATTAGGTTTTTGTTTTGCACACTTCATCATTTCAATCATATTAGCTGCTTCATATAGCCTTTTAGGTGTCAGATAATAAAACACTGCACTATTCTAGAAACAATTCTGCAGACACTTCTTAGATACACAACACCCATAAACTATAAAACAACCCATCAATCACCATAATGTCATATTAGCTGAAAAAATTCTCCTGGTCTTGCCATAATGTTTAGCCTAAGATAATGGAAAAAATACAATATTTTTGTTGTTTAATGAGATAATCCAATTGGTTTAAAACTTTATTAAAAAATACGTCAGTGCTAATTATTTGCCAACAATTTCTGAAATTCCAGAAGTGTTTTATTATTCTGTGTTGAAGGGTTATCTCAGGCGAGTATCTCCATTGTATACACACATCAGCTCAATTTGTATCACAATGATGGATACTTACCTAATGATTAAATTATTTTAAAAATAAAGAAAATAAAAAATAAATAAAACTGGGATTAACCCAATGTTACCTGTAGTAGAGTAAGACATGACATATATGTGTGCGTGTGCGTGCACATGCACTGAAATTTACCTTCCAGCATGAAAGCCCAGTTAATGCAGAGCTGTAAACAACAGCATGTAAGTGATATAAACCATGACTTGTGGTGCCCTCTTCCAACTACATTTGTCACCTAAATTAAGCCTACATGTTGGCACACGTTTATTATTTGTGCATTACACACATTGTGTACAACCACTCCTGGGATCAAGTCATTATTTTTCATATCTGCTGCATTTTTCTGAATAAAATTATGCATTGTTTCAGGTGTTTTTTGTACAATAAAAACTTCACACACAAGCTGATCTAGAACTCGGCATTGCAGAAAAGTATTTGCAAGAAATAAATTATTTCACTAGTTTTTTATTGGGCTATTTTCAAATATAGGTGAATGCATTCTATTCACAAAAATAAGAGCTTTTCCAAATATTATTATTATATAATAATGGAAGTGCTCAAATCATCATCCTGAAATTTTCTTATTGTTTTGATAATGTTGTCCCTTCTTTAAAGAACTCTGAATATTAGTCTCCAAGAGTAAGTTCTCCAATTTTAAAATACAAGTTATCCAAAAAGGGTGGAAACCCAAGCCCATGCAAGTTGTGTGTCCAAATATGTAATTCTAATGACACAGAAATGAAACTACAGTTAAAAGACTGTAAGCCAACCATAAGCTAAAAAGTGCGGGTACAAAATATAGCCATCTTTCTTTAACAAATACAAAGGTTTCATTTATCCATTGCATCAATGGAAATTAACCACTACTTTGTTTAAAAAAATAAAACCATGAGATAACTCCAAATTTTCCTACATGAGGGAGGCTGACATTCACTTAATTATTTCATTTTGTGATTTCTTGACAAAATGTAAAAGCTGTTTATGGCTTCAGAGTCACAAGCTATGACAGAGCTCAGGTCTTTCTCCAAAAAATACAACATGAGTATCTTTCGCAGTAACAGGACTTGTGGCACTTATTTCAGCAGAGCTGGCATTTCATTTATCAGCAGGTAAAGGTGCGCAAGCGTGCACATACAGACACAAACACACAGGCTTAGACTAGTTAGTACATTAGAGCAGAGCAACACATTTTTAAGATACCTGCCCTTTACAAAGTTAATCCACAGATTATAAAAGGCTTGAATTTTCCTTTGTTGTTGTTGTTGAAAGATTGTTTTTCTCTTAGTGAGTACTTAATAGGTTCCATAAAGCAATGAAAATAAAGAAATTCAGCTTTAAAAATCAGATACATATGACTGGATTTAAGATGAATGTTTTAGGTAAACTGGGAATCACATGCTTTACTTTTCAAATTACACACAGTCTAATGGACTAAGAAAAAAGGAAAAAAATATTTTTATTCAAAACAGCTCTAGCACTGAAATGTTTGATAACAAAACACTGTGGTAGATGGATAACAACCACTGTTCTCAACTGTAAACTGTAGATTGTTCTAAGGAACCAGCACTTCTGTAGCTTCTCAAATTGTTTGTGATCAAACAGTACCAACTTCATGGCCTTGTCAGTATGCTAAAACAAACAAATACCAACCAAAAAAACCTTTACACAGACACACACCCAAAAAAACCAAACCCCCCAAATGAAACCAGTTTTGGAATAAAATGAGATAGCTGACAAAAGGTCTCTGTATAATGTGGGAAACCACTATTACTAGACTACATGTCTTTCATTCTTAAACATCCAAATCTTCATTTGCTTAAATTCACTGATAATAAAAAATCTATCGCACTATATAATTAGATTTCTTTGTGTGGATATTAAAATAAACTATGTTCAGAAATTAAGAGTTAAAATACCTCCTCTTGTTTTCCATACATATTTGCCCGTATAAATATATTTCATCATTTTACAAATTACAGTATTTATATTAAAGCTTTCAGTCAGCAAATCCTTACAACTTAACATGAACAATTCCCATCTTTTGGTTCTGTCTGTAAGTA
>VZZY01007777.1:251-11212 GCA_013400335.1 Eurystomus gularis | reverse complement strand
ATTTAATTGTTTGATTATACTAGCTGACTGAGATGAATCTCCCAACTACTTTTTCTTTTATTGCATCCTAGTGTGCAAGTTACCATTTGTGCTTTTATGTAATAGCAAATTATTTTGGCATAAAGATCATAGCATAAAAACTTAATGAAGTGTGGTGCAAATGATTGATTTCCTAAAAGATGACTACTATTTTTCCTAATATTTTTCTGAGATTTGTTAATAATACTGACACTGGGAATTCAAATGAAAAAAAATCATCAATCTCTGTAATGATGGAAGGGATTGAAAGGGTCATCTTCTTCCTTCAGTATGTTTTCTTCTGTTTTTTTGTTTACACTACCACAAATAAGTGAGCATTGCGTGCATTAGATGTCTAAGAATTCCTAAAGTACCCCTGTATAAAGTCACTGTAATTACATTCATATTCGTGAAATACAGTGCTCACACAGTAAAAGCCTTTAAGGATGGGGAAAAGGACAAAGGAAAGGCAATAATTGAACTGATGGAAATATGAAATTTCTATGCTCATACCATCTGATATGAATATCAGGAGAGACAACTGTTGTGACTACTGTTAAAAGTGATCAGGTATCTTGGTTCATATGCATTGGTTGTGGGCAAGTAATCTAGCATATGTGAACAAATTTCTTATGTTCTTGTGTCTTCTGACAATGTAAAAGCCTTCCCAATTTCTAATAAGGTGTTTACCTTTGAATGGTAAGTGGGATTCATATTAAATCTGATCTTGTCTAGGTTCACTGTCTGTCCATTGGGTCAGCTGTCACTTTTCTGCTATATTGAAGAACCCTTTGCTGTCACAACTGAGATTTCCCTATATGCATTTAACTTGATCAGCTAGTCTTTTAGCTTCCGTTGTAGCCTGGTATTTTGATAAGCCAATTTAAGTTCCGAGACTTTGACCACGAGGCTCTTCACTTAATATTCATGAGATGCTGTTTCTGGAAGTTCTTCCAACTTCCTTCCGGAGTTGTAGGCCACCGAACTACATGGAGCTTCTCAGTAGTGGTCATACCAGTGCCAAGTAGTGAGAAGAGTTTGGAGGGGATTCAGAAATTTTCAACTAAATGACCTTTCATTGCAGTGTAATGGGCTGCTCTATCTGAGTAGAAATACCTTCTGGAGATAATCTGCTTAAATAGTGTATGTATTTGGTTTTTTTCCAGTCCATGTTTCATATGTAATGACCTGGGGCTCATGGGTTGTCAGAATATTAGTCATGGGTCCCTTTGTACCTGACACCAAACTATATGATCTAAATCAAATAGAGTACTAATCTGAATCAAAACCTTCTCTATTGCAGGCTGCTAAAATGCAGACAGTCTTGCTACTGTTTTAATCCAGATTAATACTTTTATTGTAACTCATTTTTTTTGAAAGATGAAAACAGTTGAAGTCTGTTTTTTCTAGGACTTTGCGCTGAACATCTAGGTGATTAGATGCTGATAGGAAGGAAATTGAAAGCAAAACATAGAATGTCTTGCCATCATTTCAATCTGTGTTTTGATGTAATTTGCGTGTTAACTTTTGTTCTTCCTCTCCCTTCCTTATCTGCAAGTGAATAATGGAATAATAAAAGTATCGAGAAGGATAACAATCATGAAGGTTTTAAGGAAGATGCTTCTGTAGCAAGTGAACAGCCTGGAGAACCTGAATAATGAACAATTTTTATGGGTTTTTTTTTTGCTTTGGTAGTAAAAGATTTCAGGAGCTTCAGTCTCCCTAGGAAGAGACAGATTTAAGCAAAAGGAACTTTTTCCATATGGCTGCAACTGAACTGTGGGGATTACTGTTGTTTTAATGGATGACCAACGTGAGATAGGTGTCAAGAGCAGTTAGGCAGTTCAATGGAAGGAGGATTCACTGGAGTTCATGAAACATACAAAAAGCTTTTGTTCCAGGAAATCCTCTAGCTGTAAATTGCCTTAAACTGAGAAATGGGGTTATTAGTAGAGGAGTGATTGATTCTTTGGAGTTTTGTACTTCTGAAACATTGGTTACAAGTCGTCATTTGGACTGAATGCCATGACAAAAACCTTTCAACCGTCACATTATCATTGATTATACTCCTGAAGAAAAGAATACTCCTAAAAGAAAATTATACTCCTAGAAGAAAAGTGACAGCACTGGATTATATCAGAGTGGACATTCTCAGCATTGTCTTCTGGTAGATAATCTTCAGTTTGACTGTTTTGCCTGTGCTGCAGCAGTCCTGCACAACTCTCATCTGGTAGCCCATGTTGTCTGTAAATGACACTTTTCTGAAATTTGGAACATCTGTTTCTGAAGTTTGTAGTGAAGGTTAGATACCTCCCCTGCCAATATGCTACTTCTTCACAGAGGCTACCACATTACACCCCAGCTTTGACAGGGATGTTTGCCATGCCTCCTGATATTCTCCCCCTGCTTAGTACTGCTCTTAAATCATCCCTCCAGTTTTGTCAGATTCCAGTGCTTTGAACAGATCAAGCAAGGACTAGTTAAACGGGCTTTTTGGAAGGCTTTATCTCTGTAGAACCTTATGATTCAACTCTTTGCTGCTACAGTAGTCTTAGTTCTCTTAGATTGTGTATGACAGAGGAACCAGATAACACTTGGCTTTTATACTAATGGCCAAAAGAAGCTGGTGCTCCTGTACCGGTGGCTGGGATACTTTTGGTTAATGCTTCTTGAAGAACAGATGAATATCTAGTTTCCTTAATTTTAATGTTTTATGGTACAAAGTTAAATATTTTGCAGAAGTTGAGTGTGAGCATTCTTTTTAACAACTTGCTAAATGGAACTTCAATTAGTGAATTAATCTGAGCTCAGTTTTCATCTGCAAATACTTCTGCTTTTCTCTGAGGATAAATATGAACTGCTAAAATTGTAATATCAAAAAGTGAAATAGTGTTAAGAAACTCAGGAGAGTGAATTCAATATCTTAAAACTGTGTTGAGATTTCTTGAATTCTTAATCTCCTTTTGACTCTGGACCACTGTCTAGTCTGCTCAATAATTAGTCTGATGTTAACTCATCTTTCAATGTTACTTAATCTTGTAGAATCAATATTATTTCCATATCTACAAAAATTCGGATGATAGTTGTAAATGAAACGGAATAGGAATCAGTATTTAACTGTCTAGATGCCTGGCATGATTATCTTTTATTTTTTTTTCCTCTATAAAGAAACAGGTAAAAAGAAAAGTAGATGCATGTTATTTCTTAGTTGTGCAACTTAACAGCATAGATGTTTTGAAAGGGGGATAACTGCACATCTCCATCCATTCTTTTGGGAGAACCCCATTTCTTTATGATAATCAAAAATCTTGTTTTCAGACTTCTTCGGTTTAACAGAACAGAATTCATTACAACAAATAACATGCAAGATTAGTGTTTTGAACTGGGGCAGAGTGGGGTGGAGAATAAACTTTGTTCTGACAAAGCTTCTGGAGAAAACAGAAATTTAGCCTAATTAATCCCTATCAAGTGTTTAGCTAATCCTTTATTTCTGCTAAATCATGTAAGAGTTCAGCTTTTTCTCTTGAAGCTGTTTTTTTTCTCACAATATAGACTTTTTTTTCAAGCAGGAACCTGGTGTGAGCTCCAAGTGCTAATATACAGGATTCTGCCCTGCTTTAAATTGGCTGTATCATGGCAGGGGGAGCTGATTGACACGCAGCTCATCTCCTGAAATACCTCAGTTTTCCCCCCAAGTATTAAAATAAAGGAGTGTCAATTCTGGATTCCTGTATTATGCTGGCATAAACTGGCAGTTCAGGAGCTGCTTCCAATGGAAATTCAGCCAGCTCCTCTATTAGCAATTCTTGCCAAAGTAGGGCAGCAGATTGCTGAGGATTATTAGTAATTGCAGATTATTTGGGGCTAACCTGAGTATATTTGGATGACTACCTACCTAGTGATTTTCTTGTATTTTACTTTGAGATAGGACTGATATTCTTCTCATCTCATCAGTTTTCAATGTTAATGCACTATGTATTAAATAGGTTATGCTCATTCTCTATGTACTGCTGTGCTGTTTCACTGGAGATGTATAAATCACATTGCAGATTACATTCAGCTTCATTCATATGTATGTATCACTCTTCTATTCAACTGTTTTTCAAGGATTTGTTGTAGTGTTTCCACAGTATTGTTAGAGCACTATTCTTCTGTACCTTACTTACATACCTTATGTATCTTACTAATATAAAGAAATTGGGATTGGACATACAAGACCCTGCATATTAACTGAGCACAGAGTACCATCTAGAGGAGCAGCTAAGCTACTGAAGGCTTTAAGAGAATCCATTATCTTTGGCCATACTTTACAAAATAATCTGAAACTACTTTTGAGTCAAACCTGACATTTTAACCAGTGAGTTCTACAGTTGCATGTAGATTTATGCATGTGTTCAGCTCTGTGTAGAAATTCATATAATAATGTATTAGTACATGTTGATCATAGAGAAATACGAAGCCAAGATTTGTAACTTCAGTAACATCAGTTTAGGTTTAGACTAAATTGCCTATTCATCATCCTCCCCCCAGCATTTTTTTTTTCCCTTAACTCAAGTGTTTGCTTATATGGAAGCATGTTTCCTCTTGCATATCTCAATAGCTATAAGAGATTACAAATTTATGGATTCGTTTTTCCAGTTGAGCATGTTAAGCTAATGCATGGTTTTTGGTTGAGATAACAATTAATTCAGCTTAGTGTATCAAATATTTACATATACGTGTATATTCCTCTAGCATACCCTTATATGCAGAATTGTGTTCATCTCCTGCTCAGTCTTCACTGGTAAGACCTGTTGGGAAGAAATAAGGAATTATTTCCTTTTTTTTTGAACAGCTTAGAATCAGGACATTTGTGTTCAGTTCCCAAAATGGTGACATTTACCTGACTGACCTTGGGCAGTACTTCAACTTCTTCCTCATGGTTAAATCAATAAGGCTGGACTTGAAAATGTAGTCTGATACTGACCTGAAGAATATCTAGCGTACTAAGATTAATATTGCAACTTGTTATAATGGGTGAAAGTTTATAAAACCTAGTAGACAACAGCAAAGGAAAGAGAAGCATGAGGGGAAAAAAAAAACAAACAACAACAACAAATATGTGATTGAATTTTTTACCTCAGGAGTAGCAATTTCAGTACAGAAAACATGAAAATTAATTTATAAGTAGATAAATGGGAATGACACAAACTTCATCTGTGTTCTTACAGTATTTTTCTATTGCAGGATCTCCATAATCTAGATCTCATGATTGGGATTGCATCTGGTGGAATTGCTGTGTATAGGAAACTCATCTGCACAAGCTTCTATCCCTGGTAAATTCTTCTACTAGTAAAGAAATATATCTGGTCTTGTCAATCTTATTTCCATTTGCATTAACATTTATTCCAAAGAAGCCCACAGTACATAAATTTGTGCTTTATGGGGCTTCATGGTATTTCCTTCTGTTGAGTTTAAAATGAAACCTGTTGCCTAGGCTTTTAACTCCCTAAGACTTTTGAACTTGCATTGTGTGGTCTTGATCAAATTGTAATTGTGAATATAAGATAAGGAGAACCCTGTGGTCTTAGAGATTTGCTGCTGTTGTATTTAATAATGTTTTTGTTTGGGTTTTGTTTTTCTTTTTTTTTTTTTTTAAATCAGTATTACTAATACAGCTAATCTGTCTCATCATTTTATCCTGTCATTGAACAAGAGGGTATTTGCTTCTTGGAAAAGAAATGTAAAATGAGTTATTTAGAGTTTCAGATTTACTGGAACTAGGATAATATAATTTAGACAAATTTTTAAATGCAATCAAACAAGGCTATATAACATTAACAAGTTTTGTAGTCTCCGGCGGAGAGACCTTTGCATTAGTCTCATGCATTCTAATGCTTTCAGTATCATAGTGCTGTAGAAAATAATCTCCACAAAGCAGCAATGCCTACAAGAAGTCTAACATGAATGATGTTAGAAATTAGTTAAGATATAATTATTTATAGTATTTACAGGCTTTATTAGTTATAATAAAAATAATAATGTAGATTAGAAATCACATAGAGGTCGAGCATTTCCTTAAAGTTTGTGGATTGGATCAGACAGAATTTTACCCAATATTTGTTTTTCAAAATAAGTATGAATTTGTTTTTTATAGTTGATAAAATTATGGCTTTATCATGTTATGTGTATTTTCCTTGTATAATTTGTAACAGTTTTTCTGGAGAATGTTTTCAGTAAGATGGTATAGTGTTCTTAATGATGATAGAAATGTCCATTCTAATAGGTTGCCCCTTAATTATAGAAAAAGGTCGGTCTTAGTAATACTCCTTAAATACTCAAGTCATTCCATCCTTTCATTATGAACCCAACCTAACAGGTATTTCCTATGGAAAAGCAATAAAATCAGTTTCAATTTAAATTTTAGTGAAAAATGTACTGTAGAGTCTCTGTTCTTTTTCTTTGCAGTGAGTTGTATTTCAGCTTACCTGGCTGTACTGTAAGCACCCTAAACTGAGTATGCTAACAATGCTGTCATACAGCACAGTGACATTTTGTATTTTTCCATTTCTAATGCACGCTAAAGCATGATAGACTTTCATCTTTAATCTTTGTGCCCTAAGCTCTGCCCTTTCATATGTCAATCTCTCAGTTTCTTTAAACAGCTGCAGGTTTTAAAAACTGCCAGCTGGAGTTATGTTTTCTGTCTTCTGCAAGTAATGTTCTGCAAACTTAGTGACCTAAGGTATGAATGGATAATAGTTATTCCTAAAAAGCATAGTGATGGCATTTTAATATCCAGGACTCTAATTTTGTTGTTTCTAGGGAAGGGAAAGAGAGCTTTATAGCACATAAGATAGGAGGAATCCACAACTTTATGTGCTACTTTTACTTCTGGGGAGCTCAGAGGACTAAAACACAGATGCTAAAACATGATTCACAAAAACCTATTCTCATTTATAAAAAGAGATTGGGGGGGTGGGGTGGAGGGAAGACAGCTTCACAGATTTCTCTGTTCAAATAATTAGGCAGCAATATTTTCATTTGACAGCTAATGCAATTGTTCCAAGCTTCCCTACTCTCTCTAATGTCTTCTCAACTTGAAAGGAGCAAAGACTCACTACATAGAGGATAACTTTTTTTATATTTTATTTCTAGCTTCTTGGATGCATTACAATTCTTCATGCAGGAATGGTGTCTATTACCTACCTACCTTCCCCTTTCCTCCCACCTGCACTTCCCTCTCTCCCCTCCCTCCCCTCCCAACAAGGAAAGTCCCCAGAGCAGACTGGCTTGTGCTCTATTTCTGTAGTGCCTGGAGTTTTAATGTATCTTGGTTAGGCTGAAGGTGTGTGGGTAAGGCGATTCCTTACAGAACATGCCTGAGAATGCAAAACAAACACCGTTTAGGTAATTAAAAAGATATTTAGGCTTTTTATATAACACAATTTGTAGTAAGTAGTTTTTCTTATGGACTGAGCCAGCTTCACTATAAATGTGGTAGAACTGAAGGTGGCAGCAGACACCATCAAAGCAATCTTTACAAAACTGCAGCATAGTGGATGACAACAATACAACTATGCCATATGGTAGCAGTCAAAGGGGACCAAAAGTTTTCAGGAATAGAGGCAGTGAGAGAGTACCGCCTTGGCAAAAGGAGGATTTTCAATCAAAGCTACCTACATAAGGAGCTGACTGAGCAGTTGGAGGCAATGCAAGTCAAGACAGGTTTAAAAAATAAATCTGGTTTTAATGCAGTATTTCATATGCTTTGGAAAGTTATTCTTGGGGGTGCTCCACTGTTTTGTGGTAACTTCCAAATTTGTTTTGCAAGTAAAATACTGTCCTAATGGCAAAAACATACACGCAATCTCTCCAATCAGCAGCAATCAAGGTTATTTATTAAATGCTATTCAGCGTATGCAGTTTCTTTGCTTTGAAAACTTCAGAGAA
Source organism: Eurystomus gularis (assembly GCA_013400335.1). Taxonomy (NCBI): domain Eukaryota; kingdom Metazoa; phylum Chordata; class Aves; order Coraciiformes; family Coraciidae; genus Eurystomus; species Eurystomus gularis. The sequence goes on along the minus strand of VZZY01007777.1, from coordinate 3,262 downwards.
ACTGCTAGAGGAATACATTCTACATTGCTAGTTAATTTTTTTAAATATCTCCACAGTCTTACATAGCAAATTTTGACAGAACCTTTCCTGATGGATCTTCCAATGGTAAAGTACAAGACTTACAGCTAAAGAAACATTTTTCCTTTAAGGCAAAAATACCAGCTGTTAATACTAAGTGCTATGACAGAACTGCCAGTTTGATCAGAAATTAGTCATTCTGTTGTCCACTAAGTGACAAATCTGTTTTGGACCTTGTGAATGACAGGAAGATGGGACCCAAAGACCTATCATTATTAATATGCTTACAAGTATTGAGCATTTTACAAGTAAACTATGAAATTTAATGATTTGTGAGTGTTGCACAGTCACTAAACAGATTATTGGTGCGTGATAAGGGCAGCTGAGCCAGCAGTTACATTAAAAGTTACTGCATTCTATACAGATCATTGTTTGGATGTGGCATCTTCAAGCACTTGTTAATACTAAATCCTCTGATACCTTAATCTCTTGGATTTTTCGTGGGTTCTGCTATATGTGAATATTCACTCAGCTCGTAGGAGTAACATTGCAAATGATTTTTAGTTAATGTTACATAAAACTGTCAGATTAGCAAGTGTTCTTTGTCACTGAATTAAATAGGCTTAGTTGTACATTTAGAAGAATGAATGGAATTGAGAGGCATGCTCTACTTACAGAAGAGTCAAAATAAAGAGACTTAAAGCCCCGATTTGGCTTGAAGTGATTATGTGGTCATGTAGTGAATCATTTCTCAAAAAAGGCAGAGGAGAGGGATTGATAGTTTTGATATTTGGGGATGTTGGCTACCTTTTTGTTGTTGGGTGGAGGGTCTTCTCGCTTAGTCTGCAAGGTTAATTTTCTGTGTCCTGCATTTCTGCTGGCTCTGTTAAGGTGTGAACATGCCAGCAACTATGTAAGCTGAGAATGTGTCCAAAAACTTACTATATTTCTTAGCTTAAACTTCAACAAGTAGGAGAGAAACAGAAGCACAAAACTTGAGTGGTACTAGTTCAGGTGGAGTAGCTTTAGGATTAAGAAAGTATTTATATATAAATTAGTTGCATCTCAGCAAATACAAGTGAAAGCTTATATGATTTATCAGACAGTTCAGAATCCTGAACTTTTAGGTAGTCAATACAGATAGATCATTACCATTTGAGGTAGCTAGTCAAATGGCACCGGTATTTACAGAGTTGGCCTAACAGGAGAGGTAGATATGATTTCAGCTTTCCATTAACTTACACAACAGTTTGCATGGTTGCCAAAGAACAGTATTAATGAAATTCCTGTTTGCAGTTCTGTCATTGATTCAGAAAAGCATTTTCAGAAATGGGCACACATTCAGTTTTCCACCTGTTCTGTGCAGGAAGGGGGGTTGTTCATTCCATTACCTTTCTTGTTTCTAACTGGCAAATATACTCTCCTGTATCAGTGAAGGTCATTGCTCTATGACTGAAGTGCATCTCTGTCACGGCCAGTGGAGAATGAATGATATTCCATTGCCCTACTTGCTGAGAGCAATGCAAAAACTCTTTTAAGAACTGAGTATAGCTCGTACTTGATGAGATCTAAGGTACTGTGAAACATGGTCAGTCGACAAGAATATTCTGACGCTTTTAGCAGCACTCTTCCAAAACTCTTTCCTGGTGTTTTTTTCAGGCAAATATGACTTGATCAGACCTTAAATAGCTTTCCCAAGGCAGCCATATGATTCCAGCTGATCACATATTTTTTCCAAAATGTGTAGGTTTTCAGTTATTGAAGTAGAAATATTGCAGAGAAAATTTAGGGATCTTTAGACAAAATCTTGTTTTGCTGTAGGAAGGTGCGTGGGCACCCATAAGTTTGTGTAATTTAGCAAAACTGATAAGCATGTAATTAAAATGAAAATTGCTTGAGCACAAATCCCAGTTGCAATCCTTGTCTTAAAATCTTTATTAATACTATGTATATATGGAAAAGGTGTTCACTTCTGTATGAAATCACCACATAAATAATGTAGCAATGTTAATAACTGAAATGAAAAACAGATTAACACTTCATTCTTATAATTTTCATCTACAATTATGATTTTTACTACAGTATTTTTTAGTTATTGATACAAGCATGTTATATTCACATTACAAAGCCGATTCTGTGAAGTGTTGGGAAAATTCAGATGTTGTATGACCAATCTTGCCATGTTATTAGGGTCTTAAATTTCATTCCTTTAGTCACAGTTGTTGTATGATTCTTAAGTTATACAAATTTGACACATTTAACATTTGTACAGCTTAGTAAAGGATGCCATGAAGTTTTTGCTGTAAGAATAGATTTGGTGGGAGAGAATTGCTATTTGAACTATTTAAAGAGTAAATGAGGAAGAATCTCAATTTTTAAAGAGGCCTTCTTAGCTAAAATTTTTCTTTGGGTTTCTTGACATCTTTGCAACTCAACACAGGAGATGGCTGCATATTATTCATTGACTATTTAACAGCTATAATCTTTTAGGCTTGCTGTACACAGTATTGTTTTTAATTGTTTTATCCCTCTAAGTATTTTTCAGTATGTCATGGTGAGTTTCTTTCTTTTAGGGTGAACATATTAAAAATTTCCTTTAAAAGGAAAAAGTTTTTTATACAACAACGGCAAAAACATGTAAGTAGAAATTTAATTTTATTTTGCTCAAGTGATCATGTTCAGTTTTTTTGCCTTAAATGTTAGGACAACAAAATGCTAATCAAAAGGCTCTGATGTGGTATCTTGCCTTTGAAATTCTGTTTTTGTTAACTTGCCCTTGCTATTCTGGTCCTCTTATCCTTGTTCTGTTTCCCATTTTTTGTTTCCTTTCCAACGTTGAATCCTTCCACATTCGGTCTATTGGACTGTATCTTTCCAATGCAGGTTTCTTCTCCCTTGGAGACTTCGGGAAGATGCAGACCTTCATCTTGTCTCCAGTATTTAGTAATCTGGTATTATTTCCCTTTTCTTGCCAGCATCTCCTGCTCTTTTCT
>VZZY01007775.1:63654-89201 GCA_013400335.1 Eurystomus gularis | reverse complement strand
TGTCATCAACTGAACATAAGATATATCTATACAATACTTACTGAACTTAAAACTTACACGCTTCTGTTGCCTTTGAACAGCACACATTGATTTGCAGTTGCTTAAATATGATTAATATACATAGTTTCATGTCCTTATATTTAAGTGTAAAATGTATAAACATCAACACTATCTCAAAGCTTTGTAGTTTGGGAGGGAGAGGGAGGAAAAAGGGCTCAAGGAGAGAAAACATTTAGAAAAATTGGAACAGCTTCTTCCCCCAAATCAAAATGGAGAGAGAAGTCTAGAGGTTAAATACATATAACACAGAGTCACTTCTTCAAAAAGGTGCATTTCCTCCTATGCTTTAAGATATGATAAAGAGGTCTAATCGAACAATGTTCTTTTGTGTGTGATCACAGCAGTCCTCTGACCGTACCGCATCCTGCCATTGCCAGGAAGCAGATGTCACTCTTGGCCATCTAAAGCTCATAGGATCCTAGCAGTGTGTCCAAAGTCACACATCTTCCCTTTGCCACTGGGCTGTGGAACTGGACTTGACAACGTACACTGCTGCATGAGGGAGAGGGGACAGGCACATTACCACGGATAATCAGGCAAATGTTACCTTCAGTGGCAGTTCACTACCACGCGAGAAGCAGGAGCTGGGTACGTGAGCAGCACCCACTACACTTCAGGCGTACAGATCTGGAGGGTCGGATTCCACCTGCACTGCTCACAAAGATGCTATTGACTTGGGCATAGTTAGGGCTGGACCCACTGCAGCAACAATAGCAGGAACCTAAAGTTGACCAGGAACTGAACCAAAGCACAGCTTTAAAGCTGTCCTTCGTTGTTTTGAAGACATAGGAGTGCAGCAGAATTAAAGTAGTTGCCATGGTAATCACAGCTCTTAAGAGAGAACTAGCTTCATTGGTGACAGCTTGCGGATAAGTCACATCCCTTGACATTGCACTTCACAGTACTGATTTACCTTGACATGACTTGAATTGCTGTCTCCTTCTGAAACAAGGAGTGTGGTACTGCACTAGAGAGGGTGGGAGGCTGTGCTCCATTCAAGCGTTAGCAGTTACACAAGTTTTGCGCAGGCTTGTAGTTGTGTTTTGATCATCTGCATGAGGCATCGTTATGTACCAGTGCTAAATTCCCATTTGCTCCCCAATAATGAACATGCATTTTCTTGAACTAAATCAAGAATATACCTTTGAGCTGGGGGAAAAAAAAAAGTAGTAGTATTAGATGCTGTTGTACAAGAAATAAGATCTGCTCAAAAACTGGATATACTTAGCAAAAGTGTACCACAGAACAGAAGCTCATTCAGCGTTCAGTTGAATATGGCATTCAAAAATGCATTGATTTATCACGCATATCAGTGGCAGGAGTCACTGGAATGGTTTTTATCTTGACTGAAAGAAAACCTCAGCAGAACTAGTGAAATATAAAAACAGATTATACACAATTTCAAACTTTAGGGAACTTTGTCCAATAAAAGAAAAAAGGTGTATCAACGTTACGCCAGGGAAGTCAAATTAATTGTACTAAAAAATAATACATTGTATTGACATAATTGTGCCAGGTTTTTTTAATTTTCTTTTTCAGGAATGTCAGAAATAACTAAAGATTTCCATGGTGTATCTGCTATTTTGCAAGTCAACTAGCTTAGTGTCTGCTTATGACTAGAAAACACATGTAAGTAAAGCTAATACAGTCCTCTTGAAAGTTTTGATATTTAAGACAATGGTTATCAAGAGCAAAAAAACCATCTTGGAACCAAACCTTTACGGGCAAAGTTATTGCAGTTTTGTTCTCCAAAATAAATTGATCTCTCCGTGAGCTTTAAGTGGTATTATGAAGCTTTTCAAGACACAGAAGCACAGAAATAGCATCTTGAAGGGGAAGACTCGATTGTACAGTGCTTGGTTAAGTGGCAAAACAAGCACTTCTGCAGAAACTGTGCATCTTGTGTTAATATTAAATACAGAGCAGGGTTTTTACCGTCAGTGTGCTGATAAATTTATAGAGGTATCAACGACACAAGAGCCAGATTTGTTCAGTATTCTGGGATCTTCAGCAGGGGCGTGTGATGCTTGTTTGGAAGAGCTGTAAACTGATAGCGTATTAGGAAGCATTAAAAGGCAGTACAGCTACCTCAGCTATTTAACATTGGACAAGTCAGCGTAACTTGAAAGACACAGGTTGTATTTAAAGCAGAGTCCTAACGGATGTTTTTAAGTATTTTTAAAACATTAAAATACTAAGGGAAGGTATTTTGTCCAATGATATCACAGACAGCACAGTAAGAACTGATGTCATAAAGGACAAACTGCATCCCTTGAAGTTGAAGTAGGTATGACAAACTTCAATTGAAGGACACTGCAGCTTGCCGTGGACTGCTTTTTGTTTGGCCCATAACCTGAAGAGCAAGAAATTAAAAACTAAGTCTCTATTTTAAGCTCTGAACCGGAGGAGGGGGAGGAACTGTTTGGCTGTCAACACTCCATACCATCTGTTACCCTTAAACCAGCAAACAGCAGTACACAGGTTTACAGGTGCAAAAGCCGAGCGGAAACAACCGCAGAAAATCTTGTTACATAATAATCTTCAGCACAATCAGTTTCAGATTTCGCATAGTTTATTTACAAAATGGTCTGATAAAACATCCCGTCCATACTTACAGCTCTCTGCCACAATACATGTGTTGATTTTAGCAATGTTTAATAGCACCATTAGAATATTATTTAAAATCAGGAAGGATCTTGTTGCAGTTACAATGATTCACAATCTTTTACATCCATGGACGAAGTAACTTTGAGCACACTAGGACTGTTTGCAGTTCCACAGTACAGACTCCTGGGTTCACACAAGGCATTTTCAGAATTACCAGCTATGCAAGGTACCCATATAGTCAGTAGCTACTATAAGTATCTTCGAGCCACAAAGTTTAGACTTCCACCGTATTTGTATAAAGTTATCTCCATATCGTTTTCAAACAAGGCAATCACGCTGAATACTTTCCCCGTGCTTGTCTTCAAAACAAAAGCAAAAAAGAGAGACCAATTAAGAGTTTTGCTTTCTCTTCCCCTTGCTTATTCCCATTTAACATTCTAACCCCAAGTTTTCTTCAACACAAGCAAATTCAACCCACTTATCTGCCACTGCAGATGCGAGACACTTGTTTGGAACAGAATGAAGGCTTATTTTACTGCACAGTTTAGATGCAGCTAGGAGCATGCCACGTACCTAGCGATAACAAAGAAAAAGCCGTTTCCCTAAGCTGGCACAAAGTGTGCAATTGTGGGCATACAGTTGTTTTACACAGAATGGAAAACCGAAGTCTTTCTTAACTAGTTGCACCCTTGTCTTTAAAAGTGCCTGAATGAGAAATGAGATTTGATTTTACCCAAACATAATGCCCCTGAAGTGGGTAAACAATGCCCAAAACAACGAGGACTTTCAGGTTGCATAAAAAGTCGCATAGAAAGAATATTTTTAGATGTACTTTGGGAAACTGCAATAGCCGTGACAAACTTCAGGCAAGACTATAAACTTACTTTCAAAGAAAATTAAACTTTTACTTTTTCTCGCTTTCAATCATCAGAATTAACTTTTCTTTCTGTGCTTTCCACCACCAGTACAGTCAACAGAAATTTAAAAAATACTGAAAAGATACCTTAATATCCAAAGTCATTCTGGGTGACAGCTCTGGAGGAAATACTATAGAAAATTGCTCTTTGCCAGTGAGACCCAAGGTACTTGGATTTTCCCGAGGAAGAAACTGAAGTGGAGCTATGCCAATTCCAATCAACTGACTTTTATGAACCCTCTCATAGCTTTCAGCTAGGACAGCTTTAACACCCTGCAAAAATACAATGATTTTTTACACATTTTGCTTTTTGCATTTTGCACCCTGCAAAAATACAATGATTTTTTACACATTTTGCATTTTGCATTTTGTATTTCAGGACAGTTGTTAGAGTGAAATGCGAAAGTAAGTGTCAAATACGTATTACGTCCAGAATCTCGCAAGTCAGACAGAACAGTAAAGGGAGTGCTTTGTGTAAGTCCTGTAAGTAAGCTGGTAATATCTTTTAACTTTACAGCTAGATGAAAGCAACTAAGCCAGAGCAGGCCCATACAGTATTAAACAGTTTTATAGCAGACAGTGACCATGCTGTAGTCAGCAGGCAAAAAATCAGACTGAATGTAGTTGCTTCCATTAGTCCACATGAATGGACTGACCCTGCATATATTCTGACCATTAGTGTAAATCAGTCTCCAGTAGCTAGATGCTTAATACTCCACAGAGACCAAAGAGGTCAGCACTAGATAAATCTCTAATTTTTCTCAAGGGATGGAGTCTAAGATGGTAAGTTACATAATTAGGAGATTCAGATTTATCCTGACTAGTATTTTACTTCTATAAAGATTATAGCAAACAAATGATTGAGAAGTCCTTAAAAACAAAATGTGGTATTATATTCAAGATTGAGGACAGTTTCTAAAGTCATTCATGCCCAAAACTAAATACTGTGTTTTCAAGTATTTCCAGAAAAAAACCAAAAACACCCCAAAGCCAAACAAACCAGCAGTACCAGTAAAAAAGGCCCTTTTGCAGCCCAGTCTCTTGAGCTACCCAGTCCATACTTCTTTCCTGCTAGAATAATCACAGGGATGCCTTCTTTCTGGTACAACTCTGCTGCTTCAAACACATCTAACTGTGGAACAAAGTGAAATAGCTTGAGTGAGTTCTAAATCCACATCACAGTTTCAGAGGAGCTATGCAAAAAGACATCTTTTTACCGTTTGTCCTGATGGGAAGTGAATTGTTTTAGGAGCTGGTTTTCCTATGAATTTATTCAGAAGCTTGATATTTGCAAAGGTACCTCTTGTCATGACAGCATCATTACCTCTTCGAGCTCCGTAAGAGTTGAATTCACGAGGTGTGAGTCTAGAATAAAAATGAATATATAAAAGGGAATCAGTTATGTTAAAGGTAATGTGGTTGTAAATGATATTGTGATTTATAGTAATAATAATCACAAAATCTCAAATTTTCAGTGCAAGATGTAAAGAACTATTTATCCAACTAATGTAATTATTCTAAATCTTGAGCAAAATGTGTAAATTGTCACTAGACTGTTCATGAGGAAAGCTGCAACTTTAAATTCATTTTCTATGACTTGATTATCAAGCGCTATGAGCAGTATGATACTTACAGAAGAATTATGGGGAGACTGTGCTAGGAAAGCAGCCCATTTACTAATCCTCTTACCTCTACCAGCGTATTTATTAACAAACTTTGTACCAAAATGAGAGCTTTACTCATAAATCAAATGACCATCCTGGGAATAAAGGCTCATTAATTCTTTCTTGTAACACTACTCATTCAGGCTGAGCACAACAGAAAGAAGAATACACACTACAGGCTATTATTTCGTCGTGCTTTATTACGATAAAAAACGTTTTACGATTACAAAGCTGTATTACGATACACCTTTGCAATAGAACACAACAATATGATTTCCAAAATATTCAGCAGAGGTGTGACACTGAATAGCTCAGTACTGCATTATGTTCTGTGTCTTTTCAGAACTCCAGCAGAAGTGAAAGGCACCCACTACTGCTGCAGGATGCTCACTGATGCAGAGGGACATTACAGCACCAATCACATGAATTTATAAACCCAGGCTTCATTTTTTTTAACTATATATGTTTCTAGAGCTCTTCTGCACATCTGTCTGACTGAGGCCAGTGACAGTAACAGTGAATAAGCTCACATTCACCCGACCAGTCACCAAGTTTTAAAATTAGTCCATTTTTTGCTTTGGGATGCATTTGGCAGCAGATGCTACCGTAACAACAGCTATGAGACTGAGTTCTGTAAGAGTATAGCTCAGCTGTTTGTTGTAACCTTAGATAGAGACTGAAAGAAAGGTGATTACTGGGATGGCAAGACAAGTGATTACTTAAAAACACCAGTAACAATTATTATTTTGGTTATCCGTGTATAATCCCCACTTGATGCAGACAGGCATTTAAAAAGGAAAGCAACAGTGCTCATCAATTATTGGGCACATGAAGCAGCACTCTGATAGAATTAGAGCTCTTTACTATGAGAAGTCCTTACCCTTTGGTGGTCAGATACTTAGCAGCAGCACTACTCCTTGCAATGCTTCCAGCAGGGGATATGTGATCTGTAGTTACAGAATCACCCAAATAGAGCAACACGTGGGCATTTTCAATCGGTTGTGGTGAAACCGGTTCTTCGGCCTAAAAGGGAAGGGGTAGTGGGGGAGCAACAACAACAAAAAGAAGCCTTTTTCTTTCAAGACCCTTAGAGACATAAAACATATCTGCAACATATGAAGGCACACTACTGTACAGGCTCCAGTCATTCCACAGATACAAACAAGTATTTAAAAGACTGAGAAATACTAGTGATAATCAAATCTGCTACTGAAATATTAAAGCTTTACTGGAATAGCTATTCCTTCACTTAAATGCAATGCATATAATCTGCTGGACAGATCCATGTACTTACAAGTTTATCAAAAAAGGTAGGACATCTGATATAAGTAGATTTTAAATCCCAGGGAAATAAAATTGACTCAGGTGCTTCCAGTAAATTCCATCGTTTGTTTCCTTTCTACAAAAAAGAAAATTAACCCAAAAGAACACAGATTATTTTCTTTTTAACTTCTATTGTATAGTACAAGTTACCCCACTGAATATTACTTAAGAGTCACTACTTAATACAAGCAGCCATCCCAGTTAAGTCCTCCTTTACAGTAATGGAAGTAACGGACAAACCACTCATATTCAACTGAAAGGTATTATAAAGCTACACTAAAATGCAGTCCAAGTTATGTGGCATAAAAGACCATCCTTACCTCCATTTTTTCTTTCAATTCCTTAAACATGGATGATATCACATACTCTTCCTCCACGGTGTGAAGTTCTCTCCGGGTGGGCCAAATATCTCGCAAGTAAATACTTTTGCCATTAAAGCCAGTGCCTGAGTAAGATTTTAAACATAATAGTTAATTTGAATAAAATATTAGACTTCATATTTATATTACATATAAATATCTATATCTTCAGGTCTTCAGGGACGGTACCAGATAGGCAAAGAATTTAATCAGTTTAATAGATCCTTTGCTTTAGCTATGAGCAACACCAAATATAAATGCGCTTTCTCGTCAAATATACTGGTTTTGTATGCTGAAATGCATGCTAAGAAACTTCTTCTACGTATGCATTAGATACAGAAATAGAAGCTGTAAGGAAATACTTACCCAAAGGCTCAGTTTCAAAGTCTATTCTAACAGTGCCTGCGATAGCATAAGCAACTACTAGCGGTGGAGAAGCAAGGTAGTTGGCGCGGACACAGTCACAGAGACGTCCTTCAAAGTTCTTTGTTCCAGACAATACTCCACAGGCAATCAGATCACCCTGAAAGGCAGACCCATATGTATTTTTCTAGGACTTTATGCTACTTCAACAGCTTATGCTATTTTTTGCTTATTAAGTCAGACATGCCTTTAGCATTGCACTTCAAATTATTTAGTCTAACGCTTTAAAGGCATTTTCATTTCTCCCACTACCCTTCTCCTCCTTTTCACTCTTGGCCCCTTGATCTGTTCTCCGGTCACTTTCCTTTTTTTTTCCAATTTCTTGTATTTTTCTTCGGCCTCACAGGAGAAAGATGCTGCAGCTGTTTAGACACTGCTGGTTAAAATTAAGCACATACCTCTTTAAAACCCTCCACTTCACTTACGATACAAAATCTATCCATTGCATCCTCCATAAGATTAGATCCTATTTTTTTGTCTGCTAGAAACACTACTGAATACCTTTATTTTACATAGCAATGGATAACCATGGTCTCTCTCTGACATGTATATGTGCAAAAACATCATGCAAAGTCCAAACCAACAGTAAAGGATGTTTTGCATGAGTTACTGCATTTCTTGATCACTTAACTGGGTGAGATCTATGTTTCTGTATTCAACAAGCCTTGGAGCTTTACCTGCTTTATTGCATTCCTGATGGCTTCTGGCAGGGGGGCAGTGTTTCCAACACAGGTTGAACACCCATAACCAACAACCTCAAACCTACATTGGAAAAAAACAATCAAGTAAGACATGAAATTATTACAGGCAATTTATTAGCAAAATAGCTTTTTCTTTTATTAGCAATCACTAAGAAGACTTTTTTCCTTCGACAATTAGACTTTTTAGGAAGAAAAAAGCAGGCACTACATCTGACTGATGCAAGCAAGAAGATAAAAGGTAACATTTTTGTAATCAATCGAGATAAGTCAAATAAACTATTTCAAGATGTTATTAGTTCCATAAGTAATGGCAAAGCAAAGGCAGGAACACAACACAGCTGGGCACTGTTACAGGTCTATGAACATAATCTGTTATTGCTACAGAGCAACCAAAAACATGCTAAACAACCTACACCAGCAGCACCGTTAAGAAAAGACTAATACAGACTGTCCTGATAAACCTGCACCCAGCTTCCACTTTTTAAATGTATGAAAAGGTGCATCCTGTCCTGTAAGACGCTTACAATTAAGCAGATTGCTACTGAAAAAAATAGAGCTCAGATGAGGTACAGATCTATACACAGTAAATTGTAAGGTGGGAATAAAGTGGAGTAAACCAACTTTAAGTCAACAAGTAGTTAAAATGACAATCTAGTAAGTTAAGAATTAGTCGCCCCCAAATGAACAGCAACCATATTTATCAACCTGTATGAAACCCCTGTGCACTATTTTCCTAAAGGACAAATGAAGTAGGAGTCACAACTTACCCAAGCTTACTGAGGTATGGCAATACTCCACTTGAACTGAGGTAATGTGTAACCATTCCACTGCCTGGTGATAAACTTGTTCTTATATACGGCTTAACCACTAGGCCAGCTTCAACAGCTTTTTTGGCCAGGAGTCCTACCAAATAACAGCAAACGCAAGAGACACCTTATGTTTTCTGTATCCCTTAAAATAACATCTATATGATGTTACCTTAATTTAATTAAGCATTAAAAAAAAGTTGAGTTTATTAAATCAAAGCAACTCCTTGCCTCAAAGTTTCTTAACTCATAACAATACCATTCAGGTCTTTGTTCCCATTCCTATAATGTATGTGCCCATTTTCTTTTCTGTAAGAAAAATATCTTTCCCTTGTTCTGGCTGACAGCGCAAACACATTTACTGTTCTTCTGATACAGGCCACACAGTCTCAAAGGGAAACTTGCCTTAGCCACAGAGGACCTCAAAAGAAGAAAGGAAGATCTAACAAATAATGAGCTGCTCTGGGAAAATTGTATGCAGATTGTTAAGGTACGACACATACTCCTTAACAAGTGGCTAAAGTGCAGAACAATTGTTCAGCAATACGGATTTTCTTTCCAGACTCTGTGGCTAACTATAGTCCAAGCTACCATCATCCAGGCTGGAGTCAAAGCTAGAGCCCATCTCCTGTGTCAACTATGCATCCACCTGAAAAGAGACCTAAACTGGTTACCTTTTGAAATACTACCAAGTGTAACTATTTTGTAATTACCATCATTAATACTGCTTTGACACAAATTTTTAGATCGTATTATTGAAAGTTAACTTTCATTATATAGCCTCCAGAATACACAAGTTTAAGGCTAAAAGTTTCAAACCTTTAGGTCAAGTCACTACAGAAAACCACAAAAGTGAAGGTAGTTAAGTGAAGACTGTGTGAACATGGGAGCACCAGTAAGACTAAGTTAGTAGTTACTGGTCACAACATACCTGCAGCAAGCATGACGGATGGATTACAATTATTTGTACAGCTGATTACTGCAGCAATGACAATGCAGCCATGAGATAGCTTGTATTCATTTCCTTCATACTGAACAGGTACAATGTCATTCTGTTTCTCAACTGCAATCTGAAACCCTTTAACACCAGACTGGATGACAAAAAACATGTTAGCTGTTATTATAGTACAGAAAGTATGACAACACAGCAAAACCAAGTGAACTCTAATCTTAAAATAATACTCAGCTGTCCCATTTAAAAAGCAGCCCTCAGTTTATGCCTCTGTCCATATATACAGTGGTCTCATCCTTCTTTATTCATAATTGCTTTAACTTTGCAACAACTGCGTACAAATGCCAGTCAAAGCATGGTCAATCTCACACTCATTTCCTGCTATACAAGGAAGAACAACCCCTTACCAGTACCTGTGTAATTCGATACAGTACTTGTTTCTGAATTAGAAGCATACCCAAGATTTTACTTGGAAGAAGATAACTAAAAGCAGACTAGCTCAATTAACATTTCACTCTCCAGCTCTTCAGCACTCAGTCATCCTCCAGAGGTTCCTTTCAACCTGAAGCACTCTGATCCATGATCAGTTATGACTTCTCTCTCCAGCACAACTAACATTCTGTATTAAATACCTCATTACAAGCCAGAAACACTAAAACCAACAGGGGGAATTTTGAGTGCGTCTTAAGTGTACATGTTTTCTAATACCGCTGCCAGTCTTCAACTTTAAGGACTAAAAATGAAAAATGCAGCTAACACAGGAATGCATCTTAAATATCTCTGCATAATCCTAACCAAAAATATCAGAGTAAAAACATTTCCTCTGTAGAATCAAGTTAAGCTACAAGCAAAAATCATTTGCTAAGTTGAGAACCCAGAACACTGATCAGCTACAAGTCTTCGAAGTCTTTCAGCATCTCCTTTAAGACGAGTTTTATTTTCTTATGGTAATTCTGTTTTGGAAATTCAGTAAAACACAGCTGTTAAAAACAAAAAAAAAAGAACCCTAAAAATTAGAAAATGTTTCCCAAGCTTACGCTATTTATTACCTAAGTTTTTCCTCCCTAGCAAGCTGAACTGGAAGATTAAGGGTTTTTGGAAGTTCATGCTCCTGACAAACACACCTATGATTCACCAGCTACTATACTCAGGACATTTATCAAGCAAGAAGAGAATATCATCGTATAAACTGTTTACATAGTAGCAACGAGGGCTCAGCAGGTATGCAAGAAATATGTAACACAAAATTTATTCACGTAGATTATAGGAAGTACCTTTGGAAGAGTACATCAGTTGTACAAACCTTTTCATTTAAGCAGGCTTGGAAGTCACTTTTCATGTCATTAACAGCCACTCTATCTTGGGACCTCTTGGGGCCACTGACATACGGAATTATAGAACTTAGATTAATTTGCACTACCTAAAAAAAGAAAAGAAACGGAGAAAAAGCATGCGTTATCTGCATTTCCAGCCCAACATTACACTGAATATATTCTTGAGATATCCAGGACCTCTTTTGTTTTAAGTTTCGATGTTCTGAGACAGTAAAACTCTGGGCTTCCATTTTCAAGGTGGCCCACTGTAAAAGGCTATTCATCTTAATAAAAGTATTTTAACATTACCCCCAACTTTTCTACCATCCATAAGATTCACCTGATCACTTGGGAGTGGGAGGAATTCTCTATCTGTTAGTTGACACAAACGTTACTGCACTTCCCTTCATTCCCCCACTCCAAAGCAATGAAAATTACAATGGGAGACAAAATTGTTAAATCAGCAGTAGTTATTTATGAAGATCAAATGTACAGAAACAAGTCATTTCAAGCATACCTGGGAATACTCAGGTTCTCTGGAAGAACTCTCGTCATTTCTGAATAACTTCACAGCTTTAAGATATGCTTCCATGACCTCAAGCTTGGCCTTGTCAAAACCTTAGGAAGGTTATTTGAAACATGAGAAAAGTCACATTCAAAAAAGAAACACACAATTCTCAGCAATTCAGACTGTTTTAAACATACCACCCAAATCGCTTTTTTCAAAGCACACCGCTTCCATACCCCAACCTCCAGAAGCTATTCAAGAATGACACACACACTTAAATACTTCATTCAAACTAAGCTGTTCCAAGTCTAGCAGTAGTAACTGTAATTAGACCTACAGATTTGTTCCTGAAGCTCAAAAAGCTTTTCTCTATTAAGATTTACTTGTTTCTTATAGCTCATGTGCTTAGTTGACAATAGCTAGTGGTGCTGGCTATGGTTAGAAAAGGTTTCATTTGCTTTGCACTGACCAGACAAAACACATGTGCTGTTAAAAATGTTTAACTCATTAAATAGACAAATTTCAGTTTCAGAAAGGCTTACTTATGTGCATGAGCTTTTTAAAATATCTGTTACCCTGTGGCTTCCTCTACCTGGAGTAGCTTGATAAGGAACTGGCATCCTTCTAGTTTAGCTTGAAACAGCGAAATAACACTCTTCAAACGAAGAAAAGAAAATCATAAATGTGTTGGGATTTATTTTGCAGTTTCACTTATTTCTAGCAATCATTTCAGATTTTGAATTTGTAGGGAATCTACAGGTGCTTAAAGGATTCATTTACTATCGAGAGGACTTACATTCCATATACTTTTCAAAATGTAAGTGAGAATTTCTTAATATCTTTCTTTTAAAGGTTTACATATGCTTTCAAAAACAAGGACTCTGGATGTTAAAAAAATAACGTTAGTAAATCAGGTATTAGACAGGTGAAGCAAACTGGACACAACCTCACGTGTTAGCCGGCTACCCACATGCCAGTGTTGTGCATACAAAAGCTACAGGCTCCCTTGAATACATGGAAGACAAAATAGGCCACAAGAAAACATCCGTGCTGATAAAGCCCAAATGCCACATACTAAGTATCTCACAAAACTAGCCCACAGTAAATATGTATGGTACAACTTCCGCAGTAGGTATTATTCAGATGCATGAGGTTCTACAGGATAAAAGCTGTAGCCAACTATCTCCCATGACACATACCTGCATTGTACAGCAGAATTTTATACATTAAATCCACATCAGAACTCTGCAGAAAATCACTGTTTATGAGCTATGGAGTTTTAAGCAAAAATGTATTGCCATATATGTAAAACCATTACAACAAATCACTATTTTCATTTCATCTTTACCTGTATGCTTTAAGTGCTTCAGTGTCACATTATCAACAGGGAAAAAGCTCAGAATAGCACCATATTCAGGACACATATTTGCAATTGTAGTTCGGTCTGCTACAGACAGCTGGGAAACTCCACTCCCAAAGAACTCAACAAATTTTCCAGCAACATCAGCTTGCCTAAGATGCTGTTTAAAAGAACACACAACAACGTCTGTTATGTGAGGAAGTCCAACACCAGCAATGTTTGTTGCAACAATTCACAAGGAGCAACTCAGGAACATTTAAAACAAAGCTGAAACCTTAAGGCCTGTGTTTGCAAAAAACCCAAGCCCTATTAACATACTGGGTTCTAAAAACCTGCACTGGAAGTTAACATAATAAACCACACCTCCATCTGCAAGAGTTCTTTAGATTTCCTTGTTGAGAACAGTTACATGCTTCTTTAAACATCATGCCCAAAAGAAGAAAAAGCAATCATAGCCCTTCAATGCTTTGATGCTTGCTTCATCTACTACAGAAGTGACAGTTTGTGCCACCCTGGCAAAACCCTGCCTTCAGAAAATTTCTTTTGAGTTATACCAGATACCAGTGTACAACCACAGATAGGCCTCATTTCTTCCAGGAGAGTTTTAGGACAAAGAGGGTATCCAGAAAAATTTTCTGAGCTAGAGAAGTAGGCTACATGCTGTCAGCAGGAGAGAAACAAAACAGGGCTTCTCCCCCCTGCCCCCAACCCTGCATACACAGTTGTTTTCAAAAATAATGAAAAAAAAAATTCAGTGAAAGAGGGCCTGCAAATAAAACAGTACAGGGGGAAAAGAAAAAAATTTGGAAGACTATTAAATAAAAATGGTTAGAGATTATTTGATCTTTCTGCACTGTCATGATTAAAGTTATACTAAAAATACTCCCAGCATTTAGTTCAGTTCTCAAACGCCACTGGTAGAACTTGCAACAAAACTTGCTTTGTTTGGAAAGGCATCAGACACTTACCTTTGTAATGCTTAGAACAATATCTATGGATGTAGCAAGTGGGCTGGCTGTGCCTGTCAGTTCACACCCAACAACCTCAGGCAAAGTGAGAGTAACCGGCATCCCTAGCATCACTGCTTCTGTTTCAATTCCTCCAACACCTGGAAGGAGAACATTAGACTGCTTTTCATCAGTTTAAATAACCAACGCTATGTTGAGGTCCTAAAACCTACTAAAACCCCTCCTATTAAGCATATAGGCTACAGCAAGAAATGTATATGTTCTCCATTAAATATTTATACATGAAAAATAAAAATCAAGCAGGTCTACTGCTGAAGTTAGACTTCACAGTTAACCAGAAAATACTTTATACCTAAAATTAACTTTCCAAGAGAAAAGAAGCATTCAAACATTTTACGCCACAGGTATAAACCATATTCTTTGAATAGCAATTGGTTTTCGGCTATTTTATCTTTAAATTACAAAAAGCAGTTTTTCAATGGAAAGAAACGTTAGCTGCCATGACTTTTAGATTAAAAAAAAACATTCTGAAGAATAATTCAAGACAGCCTGTTATGCCTGAGATAGAAACATCCAGTGGGAAAAACCATTTCTCAGTAGTGCTTCAGCATGCCTTTCAAAGCGCTATCAAGTTATTCTTAACATACTTACCCCAGCCCAAGATACCCAAGCCATTCACCATGGTTGTATGAGAATCTGTGCCAACCACGCTATCTGGATATAGGAAATCTTTAACTTCAAAAACAACTCTTGATAAATACTCCAAATTAACTTGGTGTGCCATTCCAGTCTCAGGTGGAATTACAGAAATGTTCTTGAAAACCTTTGAGCTCCACTGTATTTTTTCCCAAATGAGAAAAAAAGAGTTGCATTTTTTGTAGGTATATTCAATTCTTAGAACAGAACTAAAAAGATAAAACTAAGATGCAATAAAACAGCACTTGCTATTTACACAAGTGGCTTCCGCTCATTTGTCAAACAGAGGTACATGATCCCCTTGGATTCTATACATTCTTAATCATCAACAAAACCATTCATTCAATTCCTGTTGAAGGCTGAATCAATATTTCATATCTACCTTTCAAACACTGGGCTGCATAAATGTCTTACCTTCCACTTGACAGCTCATTTCAAGCACAGCTAAGACTAGTATTTAGACCACAGAACCTAAGCATTTGTACTTATAGCAGAATTTAGTTTAGTTTTTTACGCTCCTGGATGAGACTGAAGATGCGATTTAGAAAAGCGTCTTACTACATGCAAACTCAAGTTGCTACATTTGAAAGACCTGACACGGAAACTTGTAAGAAGATTCAGCTGGGCAGTTTCCCTCTTATAAATCAGCTTTTAGATTATTAAACGTAAAGAAGCCTCCTGCAGGGGATAAATGAACCTTTTACCCATAAACTCATCATGACCTAAGGCACTGAGCTCATTAAAAAGCCTAATGCTTTATAAATACCTATTTTGTCCACTACTTTCACACTACACTTTTATTTGGTTCGTGTCAAACTTTAAGTTAGAATTTTAAAAAATTATCTCCCCTTTAAGTGACATATAGATTTATAACTTCCGCTGCCTAACAATTTTTAGATTCAAAGTCATAAACCATGTTATTAGCCACTTTTGTTCCCATATTAAACTCCTATTTGAGAGTTTGACATTTCCAAATGCTTACATTTATCATCTAAACATAAAACACAGGTAGACAAATAGAGCAAGCTCTTAAAACAGCCAAAACACAATACAAAGCCCACTGGTACACAGACATACCTTAAAAAATTGAAGCCTCTCTCTATTTCTGCCAAACTCCATCTCCTGATTTTTCAATACTGTCTCAGGCCTAGGAAGATAGCAAGTTTACAAGCACTCTCAGAATTTATTTCATATTTCAGAAGAACAAGTTATTGTTTTTGCTTGTTTGATGGAAGACTCATTTAAGCCTGCAGCCCAAGTTGAAGGGGTTTATTAGAACAAAGATAGTTCCTTCCTTGCAGCAAGCTTTCTGTAAACAGTGAAAAATAACTGATTTCATCTGTGCTGTGCTTGAGAACATGTTTATTATAAGTATAGTTTGCCTAAAGCATTTGATCTAAAAAATACTCATCTATTCCAAGCATGTACTACAATACAGCTTTTTTTCCTTATCAGTAGTCTTACAGGTTGCACACCTCAAAATTCAATACAGTAAAGAACCAAGATGTTCATGTAAAAACACTCTCTGTGTTCACACTAGCCCTTTAGCAACTGAGTGGAACATCAAGGCAACTGCAACTATCCTCCATTTCTGTATTTTTTTTGCACCCAAGCCACCATTTTTTCTACACTTATCAGTACAGTCTCCTATAATGAACCATCTTTTCTTAATAAGGGTTATTTATTAAGATACTGATACTCATTACAAAGGAGTAATCCACAATTTAAGAAGAACTGCCTCTGCTTTAAGAAGGTGGACAACTAAGAGAACACACTTGCTTTGTACCAGGAAGAAAGACAGTCACCAATTTTCTGGAGGTGTATTTTATATCATGGTCCTTCCCTTTCTTCTCTGCAGTATCAGAAGGTTGACAGCTATACTGCGTTGCAAGGCCCTGAGGGACAGTCATCATTCACACTGCACCTTAACAAATACCAGTGCTGTTTTGCCACCAGACCTATATCAATACTGCCAAGAACACTAATTCTGGATTCTGACACCTGTACTGAGCAGGAATATTTGCATATCTATAAAATAACTGAGACAAACAGCAGTCTGTCACTGTGGGATATAAACTTAGTCAGCTTTTAAATTCTACACCTGTTCAGCACAGGAAGATAGGGATCTGAACACTATCAGACAAAAGAGGTGGAAGCTGAAAGGGGAGGATGATTAGATGTAATTGTCATAGATTGAATGGTACACAATAACCTGATAATAATATTGAAAACCTGGAAAAGGCAGACAGATGAAGTTCCCCTGGGACACTACATACAGGCAGGATATTCACTGAATTTCAAGTAAATGACAGATGCGATGTGAGAGTCCACAGAAGCTGGGGGATGCTGTATAGGCTAGTTCTTAGTTATTCTTTAAGAGATTTTGAAGAGTTCTCACAGGAAAAACTAAAATTTGCTTTTACAAATAGATCAATGCTTCATTGATTTACTCAATGAAGTTCACTTTGTAACATACAGAGGTTTACTCCCATGCTTTGTTGTCCTTGTAAAGAAAAAAGGGAAGTACCAAAATTTAATTTAAAAATCAAGAGCCATGAGTCACACCATTGACCATCTGCACTGTCTTAAGTAAAGCCCTTCTTGTAAGAAAAATAAATTGTTGTAGACTAAAATCTGCATCAGACCTTCTAGATGCTGAAACCTGTCTATGGTACATGTGAAGAACAGTACAGAAATACATTAAGAGGAAAAAAAAATTGTATCTCTACAAACTGTCCGAAGCAGTGCTTAACAACACAGAAAGGTAGAAATAATTAAAGAGGGAAGCTTTCATACTCAGGCACCGGCTGCAGATGGAAAGGACAGAGGAGAGGCGTGTTCTCAATCTGCGCAGAAAACTGTCCCGAGTTGCGACTCGAATCTCCGGAACTACATGGCCCCTTGCAGCCAGTTTGACCCCTGCAAGGTACCTTCCGAGGCTGTGCCTTAAGTGGAGAAAGCTTTGCCGTCGGCTTCTGTGAATCACCACCTCCAGGATTTGGAGCATTCTGTATTGCACTGTAACATTAAAGGAATAACTTAGACATCAGGAATTTTGCTCATATTTTCTTCCTCTTTTTCTTTTTTTGTTTTGCCCTTCAACAGATTATGAAATATCTGAAAACAGTTATTTTACTACAACTCTGTTGCAAAATAAACTACCACTGGATAAGCTTAGTTAAGTAATGTAGTGTGATAAGTGAACAGAACTGGATTGTCCAAAAGATTAATCCCCGATGAACAACTCCTTCAATTTGTTCACAACAGACCAGAAAATCTTTACAATGTTGTAAAGGCTAAACTCAGGTTTTTAAACTTCTAAGGTGTGAGTAGAGCGTCATCCAACTGCTGGACTTGCTGAACGTGTGTTGGTTTTGTGGGGTTTTTTTGTTGTTTTTTGGTTGGTTGGTTTTGGTTGTTTTTTTTTTAAGACAGCCCTATACATATTCTGTTAAATCCACAGAGAAATAATTACAAAGCTTTCTCAAGGAAAGAAATGTAACTTTATTATTTAATTAGGCTTTTTATACAAATTCTCAGATGCTCTGAAATTTTATACACCAAGTCAAAGGTAAGACAGAAAAGTTGGGTTTTTTTTTAAACCAAGTCCATACTGCACACAGCCCTGTTTGTACAATATTTAGTCTTCACAAGAGCAAAGAAAGCTTGTTGTGCAAAATGACTGACTCTTTACCTCTCTATTTACCAAATAATGGATTCCTAGTTAAAAGCCACTGCTTTCTTCTGCTTTAATAACACAGAAAGATACTTAGTTATGAAACTGCAGGACATTGCATGGTCTCAGAGGACATCCTGTCTAAATCCCAACTTAGTCCATGAGGCTTTGACCAGCAGGAGATGGAAGCTATGTAAGAACAGCACAAACTATCCTGTGGTGAAGGGTTTCTTATCACAGGCCAGCAGCTGCCAAGATCCTGTAAGCCTTCCAGAAGTGAAACTACAGAAGCCAGATTTATCATGACAATGCAGCATGTTGAGATCTCTTGCCAACACATGGTCTTTCTGATCATTTTAGGCTGGCCTAATTGCAGTAGAATCAGCTATCCCACCAGACACCAGAGTGGATAGACCACAGAAGTGGAACAACACATAGGCAACACAACAAACGATTTGTAGCCTCTTGCTCTTCACTCGTAATACTAACTCAAATGAAACCCTGTTATCTATTTGGAAGGTCTACAGAAATGACTCCTACAACCACGTCTATTTGACCACAGACATCTTCCCCACGAACTTTTAAAATTCCCAAAGAGCTTGAGCAATTTACACAAGTCTGCAGGAGTTTGAAAGGCTCCATGGAGGTGGGATGGGGGAGAATGAGGAGGGGAGCCACATTACAATTTTCTTCAGCAAATGCTGAATAAAATTAAAGTATTTCCTCTTCTGTAGTATTATGTTTCTAGCAAAAGGCAGCCCCAGGCTGTTTTCATCACATTTCCCGTCAGAAAAGGAAAATGTTGCTGTTAGTTTTCCAGTCCCAATAGTTTTCCAGACTCCTAAAAGTACACTTCTCTCTCCGCAAATATGTGCAGTCTTTTTTAGTCTGCTGTAAAATCCAGGCCCATAAAAAATTCAGTCAATCTATAGGCTGAAGTGACAGTCTCCCAATACATGTGGCAGGATTGCAAGCTGTGTCTCTGGAGCTGTGACAAGGCAGTCACATTTAAAAAAAAAAAAAAATCAAAAGCTTCGTTTAACAGTAAAATCAGGGCAAAGCAAAATTACAGACTTCCTCCGACTCATTCTCTTAAGACACTTTCCAGAAACAATGACAGACCCAGTTATTTCACCAATCCCTTGCCCAGAATTTGGGTTGTCAGTCAGCTTCACCCGTAACTCCTCACAACCTCCCTGCTCCTTCTTCAAGAGTGTTATTTTACCCATTTTTATCCTGCTGTCTTTCAGATACCATCAGGTCTAGTTTCAGGGATCCACACATGACAAAATTTGATGGGACAGTACCAAGACCAGAGTGAATCCATACTTCAGGATCAGACAAAACTGTGCGGTTCATTAAAAAAACCACGTTACCATTTACTGAAATCGATCTGCAGAGAATGGTCAACAGTGAGATCAGTCGGGCAGGCAGGATTGACTTTCACTGGATCTCCTCCAGCATTTCTCACAGCTTCCCTCATGGCAGCAAAATCCACCATTGCTGGAATCCCACTAGCCAATGAAAAACAAAGTAGTATAGTAACGTGGGCAATTAACTCACTAAAAAACTAAAAAGAAAGAAGCTTGTATGTTAACTTAACTCTAAGTCTACCTAAGTTCTACTTGAGATAATAAATCCCTACTATTCTATTCTCTAAGTTTTAAAGAACTTGAAACATCCAGAAAAGTTAATGGAGCTGTATTCATTCACAACAAGCAACAGCATGTTTGAAGACAGCATACCAAATAAGAACATAGGAACATCTCGAAGAAGTGAATTACATTTCTCTTTTGTCTTGCTATGCTTCTGAAGTGTGATGCTACTTTACTACAAAAACTAATTTTTAGGTAGTTGTTACCTGCATGATAGAACCTTGCTATACGAACAATGCTCACACTATACATTAACACCTTCGCATGTATTATTACTCTTCTCACAGGGCCATCCATTTCTGAAGCTCATAGCATTTCACTAAAGTATTCTTGTTGCTATTACAGAGATAAATGTGCCTGAAGTACAAAACTGACAATAACATGCAATACAATGTAAATCTTCCTCACTTCGCTTGCCAAGCAGAAGTTCTCATTTTTATTATTATCACAACTCCTTTTTAAACTTACCTCACTTATTGATAAAAGAGTCAGCTAAATGGGCTAATTTTGCTAATGAGTCACCTTAAATTTAATATTTGCAAATTGCTGAAGCACTGTCCTTTTAGCTAGGCCATACTCAAATCACAAAGAAAGCTAGTATCCTAAGATATTTCTTTTTTTAAATATATGTATTACTCATGGATTCAATTGGATTACATACACTTGTGGAGTAAGCAATATTTAATCTTCAGTTATCTGAAGCAAGAATTCTATCATTGCAATGAATCGCCACCCATCTGCCTACAGCCAGAATGTCACTACTCCTATTTGCTCTTATCCTGTAAAGTGTTTCTTGTAGGCCAACACCTTCAGCCTCACCAACCTGCCCTAAAACCAGGGTACCCCATGGAACTATTACACGTGCTGCAAGGACAGGAGTTATCATGAGGAATCTACTGGGTAGCAGAAGGAGGACACAAGTTTCTACCAAGAAAAAGAGATATTTCACTATCAAAAGGCTAGGTGCTACTTATTTTCACAGCAAAGAATTGTACGTACAAATTGGTGAGTTTACACAGATTATTTCCACATTTCTGCTGCACACACACTTACGTAAAGTCTTGAAGAACAACTCTGGCAGGACAGAAGGGCACTTCAACATTATTCTGTTTTGCTTTCCAGTCCAAGATGTTCATAGCATCTGTTTCTTTCACTAAGAAGCCATCACAGTTACGGATACTGGATTCAAACAACACTCGTATGGAATAAGGCAGAGTATCTAGGGTAAAGCAAAGTAACTGACTTAATTAGCGCAACACCTTCAGCTTATGCAGTTTCTTAAAAATCACAGTATCACATTTCTAAAGAATTCCACTTCGCTTGGGATTGGAAGGATGAGAGCTACAGGAGCCTGCTTTTCCAGCTGCCTTTGAGTTTGATCTTCATTACACAATATGGAACAATGAGTCTGCATAAGTGTACATTTCAGAAGATGAGTTATCATATGGGATTTGAATGGAAGATACCAATGGCTTGACCGCACTGTGTTAAGACAGTGACATTTAACAAGGTATGCTATGCTGGCAGGATACAGATGCAAGGAATCTAGAGCTGGGATTAGTGATCAGAGCTGGTGAAAAGCAACAATCAGAATATTCAGAACTCCTTTTAAACCACTTCATTACTTGAGATATCAAGCCAAAACCATCCAATACCAGATTTTTTTTTTAAATAAGGAGTGATATGAAGACTAGAAACTATTACGCCATGTGCCCCAAAATTCAACACATTTCATAAATATAGACGATGGCATTTCACCAAATAAAACGTTAGTGTTTTTTACTTATCTGGATTAAGGTATTTACTAGAAGCAGCTTTCTGGCACAAAAAAAAATTAGGGAACTGGAAATGAGAACAAAATAAGTGGGAGGAAAAAAGAAGCAGACGTCACCATTCACCACAAACAAACAAAAAAAATCAAGATTAATTCACATTTCTCTCCAGCTCTCATTTTCGGCATCATTCAAGCAGGCAAATGACTTGGAAAAGAGTGAGAAATATTTTTAAAAGTTAGTTGGGAAGAAGCAGGTGACTTGTTAGTCAAGGCTTGAACAAGAAGTTAGATTTGGTGGTCTCAAACTAATGCAGAGGTTTGTCTGCAAACTATTAATACAGGATTTGCTAATCCTGTTCTCATTGTGTGTCCTTCACAGATATTATGCATTGTTGTCTAATTAGACAAGTCACTCCAAATATTACAAGAATGCCATCAAATACATGTCTAATCAGCTGTAATGCCACCACTCTATTCAAAAGCCAACTTACCAGAAGAAAATTCTTTTTGTTTTTTCATGTGCAACCTTACAGTGAAAAAGCCACCTTTCCAATGGGCTGCTTAGCAGTCATCAGCTACAGAGAAGCGACTACTTCTCTCTATTAGGCACTAGCAAGCTCACATCTGCAATACTGCATGTAGTTTTGGGCCTCACAGGATACAGGACAACTCAAGCAATGAGATCAGACCCAGCAAATGGCCTTCCAAGATTACTATGGGGCTGCTGTACCTGACACACAGAAGCAGTTGAGAGATCTGGGTTTGCTCACCCTTAGAAGACAAAGCTACATGAGCTAACTGTAGTTGTCCACAACCTAATAGGAACTGCAGAGAAGGTGAGGCCTGACTTCCTAAAGGTGCCCAGTGAAAGGACAAAAAAAAAAAAAAAATCACAAGGTGCAGGTAGGGACACTGTGACTGGGTAAAAGGAAAAAGAAGTTCACAGGGAGGGTGGTTAAGCACATGACCAAGACAGCTGGCAGAATCTCCATCCTTGCAGATTTGCAGAGCTCAATTGAAAAAGGCTCTTTAGAAGTTCATTCTTACCCCAGCCAGAGGCTTGACTAGATTTTCAGATGCCTCCTCTGCCCTAAATCATTCTGAGCTCTTTCTAGCTACTGTTTTCCCCCACCATTGAGCATTACTTTAAAAACTAGAAAATCAGATTCTCCCTAGCAAATTGGCAAATAAATCCATTAACATTTACATTTGTAATCTGATAAAACATTTGCTTATCATCAGATTGTAGTCAGAAGCCCCAAGGCAGAGGGCAAACAGGTAAAACCCCAAATTAATGTTCTAGCAACAAATGCAATGAGCAACTCCAGATGCTGGATTTGCCATCAGTACTGTCTCACACTGTGATTACATTTTATGTAATATCTTGCTAGTATGTAGTTAATATGAGGCTTCCAACTCCTGCACAGAAGTTTCTGTTGTAAGACAAAGACACTCTTAGTCTAACCTATTTAGACTCCTTCTCCACGTATCTTCAAGATGAGCTGCTGCTGCTCCAAGCTTTATGGCACATCTTAGCAGAAAGTAGTATCTTCTGTCTTTTCAAACAACTGCTGAAGAACTGACTGGTTTTGTTAGTACCACGCTACTGCTTCTTCCTGTACAAAGCCACACACAGAAGCATTCTACCTCCTTCTTTTATACTTATCTGAAAGATTATCTTAAAATTATTACAAGTAATAGAAATTTGCAAGAGCACACAGCTGTTGCACAGAAGTTTCAGCAGCTCTTGTGCACTAGCTAATCTCTCCCCTTTGAATCCTCCACCGGTTATTTGTTTTAGTTAAGAAGCACATCACAAATTCTGTGAATATAGGAGAGTAATTCAGACCTTGCAAAACTGAAAAAAAAAAATCCCAAATACCTTTATATGTACCTCAGATAAGTGTTTTAGGAGTTTAACATATAATCAAAGGGAGAGAATAATGAAAGTATGGTTTGATTATCAGAGTAAAGCCTGTTCCAGCTGACACCGACCTATAGCTCTCTCCATCTTCAGGTGTTCCCCTCCTCCATCACATGGCCACATGCTTTTTTTTTTTAAAAAAAAAACCAAACACTCAGACATAGAGGCCAAACAAGTCTTTTTTGGCACATGCCACTTAGTTTTATGTTACATACTAATGACATGCTGAGATTAAGCAATTGTATGCACACCACAAAATGTAATTTTCCTGCAGCAATTGCAGTAGGAGATATGTTCCAGGGAACACAGAGCTACCCACTACCTGAAGCTGCTGGTAAGGTGAAACTTGACCACCAAGAAGCAGTACAAAATTACAGTAAAAGCTATTTTTAGTTTCGAAGTACTACATAGGAGTTCTCTGTCACTTCATTTTTTTCAAAAGAGAAATTATTCTGATCTGGAGTATTGCTGAAAACTCCAGCAACACATGTAGTTTCTCCCTTCCTGAAAAAAAGCTATGTGAAGTCTTAGCCCCTACCCAATTCACAAAGCAATAACAGACTGAGAAATTATAAGCCTTCAAATACATCTATTAAAAACTCACATATTCACAGTTGTACTTCCTAGCATTTTAAAGCAGTAAATAGTGCATGTTAACCGCTGGCACCAACGTAATTACAACCAACTAAGAAGTATTATTACCATACTTGGCGCCTCCAAGCTTTGAGATATTGTAGAACTTCTTTTGTGGATAGTTTCCTAATCCTTCAATTACGGGCTGGTAAGGGCTTCCTGGAGGAGGGGGGGGAAAAAAAAAAGTTACAAGCATGAATGAATGGAAGGTTTGAGCACTGATATGGGACTCGTAAGAACAGCTTTTTATTTCTGATTTTGCTAAGAATAACATTCCTGTAGGACTGCAAGTAAATCGCAATATGGAAAGGTTTCTAAACAGATTGAAACACCTAATGATGTAGATGTGTGACTAAGATGAATTTTTAAAGTATCCACGTATATACAAGTCATACAAGTAATCAGCAGTCCCACGCCTGAATACATTGGGCCTTAACTGCCTCAGTTTACCATCGATGAAACGTGATAAATGCACCTTACCAACTCAGATAAGAGATATATAGGTTTATAATGTAGTAGAAAACATAAAGCATGCAGTGCTAGGCTAATCACAAGCCAATGAGACAAAAATAAACCTCATAACAGCTACTAGGTGGAAAGAACAAATAAGTTCTTAAGAACAGAAATAGTGGTAAACAAAAAGAATACTCTCATTCAACTGCTAGCAAACTAAAGGGACAGTGCCAATGATATACTCCCTCGGGCCTAGCGGGCTTCATATAATAAAAGCATAAAGAAATAAAATCTAGGCTACAAACTGAGGAAAATGGTGCTAGCTCTGACATCACTGAGCCGCTCCTGTGAGCACAAATACTAAACGTCGGATCTGCAGCAGAACACTTCCCCTTTGTTTGCTTCGATCTTAATACACTACGGTTACACTTCCACGGCAAAGCAAACGCTACATCATCAACCGTTAACAAAAACTGCGTCACTGGACCATCCAAACAACATGACGCCCCCCAAATTAAACGGAGCACCGTTTAGGTCCCAGCCCTACAAGCAGGCACCTTCATGGGCACGAGATCCCTCGCTCGCCGCAGCGGGAACCCGACCAGGGACAAAAATGGTCGTCAGGAATAACGGGAGACCCGTCCGGACAGGCTTACAGCCGCGGCCAGGCGCCCCGGGCAGCCGCCAGCGAGCGGGCGGGCCCCAAAACCGGCCCCACCGCCGCCAAGAATAAAGCGCCTCCCGCGGCAGAGACGGCCGCCGCCGGGGGCGGTAAC
>VZZY01007775.1:29366-63073 GCA_013400335.1 Eurystomus gularis | reverse complement strand
TCCGCAGCGCCTGTCCGCCGGGGCGCCGTCCGCAGCACATGGGCTTGTAGCGGCCCAGCGAGGCCCGGGCGGACACACGTCGCGTCAGCCGCCGAGGGGTTTCCCAGCAGGCCTCGCCTTGGGTGGCCGCTGCCCTTTGCCCTGGCAGCGCTGCCTGATTCCCTCCTGCCAGCAGCAAGCGTCCGGCCCGGCTGGAGCAGGGGGCAGCCACGGCTGAGATGCTCTTCGGAAGCGTTTGAGGCTTGCAGTACATTAAAGCGCTGTAAGGAGGCTCTAGCGCTTGTTTCAGGGGTGACTCGGTTCAGCCGAGACCAAGGACTCCCCTCTGCCAGCCACAGCAGCAGTTAGGAGTGCCTCGCGGAGAAGTGGTGCCGCTGCAGCAGCGCTCCAGAACTCATGTTGCCTTGCGCTTTGCTGCCACTCACGTTCTTCCCTTACACTGCTAGGATGGCCTTTAAGGAAATGAACAAGTACTGGCAAACCTCTCTCAGGGCAGAGCATTAAAACCCATCATGAGCTGATTGCTGATCATCACAGTCCACAGTGGAAGGAGGGGAATGGCACGTTGTTGGCATTCTGTCACACAGCCAGGCTTAACCCTGCTCTGGTTTTGGTCTCTGATGCCAGATTTCCTTGGGAGGCTTTTTTTCTTTTAATGGTTTTCTTCTTTTCTTGCTTTCAAATGATCATCTTTTTTCTGTATCCAGATGACAGAGTTTTATTTTTGTCTTGATCTTCAGTGCAGCAGTGGCAGTACGTGACGTCACGCACACAGTGGTGACCAAGCCAAGCAGTACTAATTTCTCCAGGCTGCAAGACATAGATAGTATCTAAGGTTTAGACACGAAGCTAGAACTCATCACCAGGCTCAGGCAGCAAAGAAGATTACCAAAAAGATGTCTTTGGCTCAGCCTCTAATTGATCCATTTTCCCTTTTGCCTGCATCTGTTTTGACCTAAACTGCCGTTGTCTTCCTGAACTGTGACAGAATGACTTGACACACTGATTGCAAAAGTTATACTCAAAACTGCCTGAGCAGCCATAATTCTGGCATCTTTTTACCTGTTTCCAGTGATCTCTGGCATATCTTTGAGAGACTGCAGGTGGAAGGAACTAGATCAGTGAGAAGGAAGATGGTGGAGGATGTGGTCAAGACATGTTTAGAGGAACTCCCTGAATTCAGTTGTGTAAAGCATGCTCAGGATGCCAAAATCAGTCTCTTTGAGCAGATTATTTATGTGTGGCATCTTGTCTATAGCTTTCACCCTTTTTTGGATCAGTGCCACCACTTTTCACTACAAACCTCAGACAAACAGTTAGGGCTGCAGCGGCTGCAGCCTAATACCTTCGTGCAAAGGGCAGTTTTACCCTCTGCTCCCAAGAGCAGGCAGCCGCCTCGCACATGGTGGCCATGCATTTGCTCCCAGAAGACTTTGGCAGGAGTTTCAGGGGTCAGCGCTGGGAGGTGCGGTGACAAGCAGATGAAGTGTTGGCAGGCAAATGACGGCAGCTTTGTCTCTTGACAAATTCAGATAAGATGCATCTCCAGGGAAGTTCTGCACCCTCGCTGACCCACTTGTTTTCCTGTGTGAAGGACAACTCTAGTCCCACAGGGCTGAGTCCACAGGACGAGATGACTTCTGGCTATCTTCCACTGTTGGCTGAAGGCTGACTTTGGTGGGACAGGTACATCCAGGGAAAGGAATTTTTGGGAGTGTGGAGTATTTCTTTTCACATGCTAAATCCTTTAGCACCAAGTGTTTAGGTTTTTGTGCCCTTCTTCCATATCAGACAGATTTTGGGAAAGTAAATCCTATATATATTTTGTTTTAACACTGTTTGGCCATTTGATGTTTGGCGTTCAATATTAATTTATACTGAAAATTTTCTTTCTTTTTGCTTATTCACACCTGGGCTACTCCACTGTTCCGCATATGATTTTTTTTGTGTGTGGAGTCCTTCAAGGCGTTGTATAACACTGTAGGAAGAAAGATGTTTTTGCAGTTTCCAGAATGTTTTCTCTGTTTCCCATCTGGTATCCAACATCCTGAAGTAAGTCAAATTCAAGGAAGAGCTTATATAGAAGAAAATCGGGGAAGGGTATTGCTGGTTTATAATTAGAGCTGACAGAAGCAGGCTAAATGGGAGTGTCTTAGCAAAGAAGAGAATCTGAATAGAAGGAATTACTTTGTACTACTTTGTGAAAGCCAGTCACTCCATAGAGAGAATTTTAGTATTGCTGTTCACCATCTTTCAGCCTTCAAGCAGAGAAAGCAGTTTTGTTGTTGAAAAAGCTAAACTAAAGCATGTTCTCAGGTCTGTGTTCCACAGCAGCATCATAAATGAGAGACCATGCCGAGAGA
This sequence comes from Eurystomus gularis, assembly GCA_013400335.1. NCBI lineage: Eukaryota > Metazoa > Chordata > Aves > Coraciiformes > Coraciidae > Eurystomus > Eurystomus gularis. Next base: position 60,710 of record VZZY01007775.1, on the reverse strand, counting down.
GAGAGAACCCAATGTAATGCCAGACACTTTTCTAGTTGGGCTATTCTTTTGTCTTTCTCCCTTTTTCTGTAAAGATGGATGAAACACAGTAGCAGAAGCAACCAAACAGCACCCACACCATACATCCCCCTGCAGGAAAAGCAGGTTGGTCCAGCAGTTTGAAGTACAGGCCTTTGAATGAAATTGCTTCTAACCCTGGCTACACACAGACTCCATATGACTGTTGCATTTAGAGCTCGAACGCAGTAAGTCTTACACAGTTATCCAAAGGCAGTGAGAGGTGATTTTTAGAGGAGGAGAGTAAAACTTAGTTTTCATACCTAGCCATAAATGAAAAAAATAACACAGCAACTGAAGGTTTTCTACCACATGGGTGAGTTTAGGAGATTAAGAATGAGAACTTGGGAAACCTCTGTAGAATATTTGCTTAAGAAATTTAGGTCAGTCCAATCAATGGACTCTAAGATCTGCAAGCAAATCTGTGGAGGTGGGTAACACATAGTAGTCTATGCATAGGCTATATGTCAAAGTTGGAGCCAGTTTGGACAGCTAATTAAAGTGATCGCAAAGACGTTTTGACATTGGCATATTTTCAGTAACGAACTGAAAGAAGGCTTTGTAAAATTCACGTTGGACAATTCTTAAGAAAAACATCAAATAGTCACATTCATCTGTGTCTTGTGTCAAAGCAGCAAACCCACAGGAATCAGGTGAGCTGTAAACTAAGAATATGGCAGGTTGGATATTTCCGTAAGAACATGACTGAATATTTAGTTTTGATACCACATCATTTCATATACAGCCTTTGCTTTTGTAATTTATTTTGTTAATACAGTATCCTCAATGCCACCATGTAATCTTCAAAAATATTAATTTAAGATTAATTTTTGATTTTATACTGCTTATAATTACTACACAAAACCCCTAATATGAAAATAAGTAGATTAATAACTGCCAGAGGAGAAAGCAGTGTCACAAAAGACACTGAAAGTCATGTCCCTTACCCATGGTAGAGCTCCAGTGAGAAGTGACAGTCCCTAGATTTCTCATCCCCTGGAATATTAATTACCTCAGACTGATGTTTTTTACTTGATTCACCGATAGCAATTCAGGTTGCAGTGATAGTTTTTCCTCTAAAATGCTGGCATTCAGGAAGTCAAAAAGTTTGGCTTAATCTCTTGTAAGAGCTGCCATGTAGACAGATGTACACAACTCTAAAACCCCTCTAAATGTCCCTCCCAGGCATTCAGCAGACTCTCAGTAAATCACATGATAATACTGTCTTGCAAATATCTAGAGATAGCACATTAACTGTTCTAAAGTTCAGGTTGGGTGTAAGGAGAGGCTCAAGTAGCATGGAAGCTGCTTTTTAAAACTTTTTTTCTGGGGCTCAGTCCATTTTTCTCCAGATGAAGAAAAGAGGTGTTTAAGATTATTTTTACTTGTGAGAGAGGGGCTAGTATATGGGATCCTACAGAAATTGTGTTTGAGAGAAAACCTTGCTGTGAAGAGTTTGTTAGTACCAAAAGGGAAATTCAGTACAGTAAACATGCTTAACTCCAAAGAGATCATATAATGAAATAATGGGTTGGCAAGCTTTTACTATTCTGAAAACAGGCACATATTTTCAGATTGCAATACCATTGGTCCTCCTGAATTGTTAGGGAGCTTGAAAAATTGCCTTTTCTAGTTACTCAGCAGAGTCTAATTCTGATTGTATGTAAAGTCTTTTCCCAGAGATGTCAGGAAGAAGAAGGACTATTTTGTGCTGATGGCAGATTAACTGCAATCATGAGGTCTTCATTTCAGGAAGTACAACAATCGACTGGGGAACCTCAAGCTACACTATCCAGTGCTTATGGCAGCCTGTGAAATATCAGACTTAACAGCCATAGGGGTGACATCTGTTTTGATTCAGGCTGTGGTCGTTACTGACATGCGTGTTTTAAATGGATGGCATCTGTTGCCTTTCTTTCCTAAACGCTGCTGGAAACTGAGCAGGGAGGCACAGTTCAGCTTTCTTACCTCAGGATTTTTTTCAAACCCAGGCACTGCTGGCCAAGCTTTCACCCCTAAACCTCTGGGAACAAGTGTTTTCCCTCTCAGGAAGGTAGATCTCACCTGCCATCTGCTCACACATGCTCTGAAGAGCCAGATTGCTCGCTCTGCTCACTCACTGCAGGAGGATGCTTAATTTGGCAACTACCACTATGTGCGTGTCTTGCATCTGGAGGGAAGAAAGCGAGGAGGGCTGCGTGCTGGGCACCACTGATAGGCATGTCCCAGCTGCAGAGAGCCCATAGCTCCATCCCTTCAGAGACAGATGGCAGCAGGGAACACATTCCATACATCCACAAGAAAGAAATTTGGGGGATTTAGTGAAACAGTTGGCAAGAATGATCATAAAGTTACACCCCTCAGCACCAGGCACTGCAGTTCCCTAGTGCACAAGGGAAGTATGGATGGTATTAAAGCTCTTTTTGACTGCTGATTGCTGTTAAATGCTTCTAATATGATGACAGCTCATCCACACCTGACAATTTGCAGTCATCCATGGAAGTCTTCACAGCAGGACAAGTCACTTACTACATTTTGTTTTCTGGTGAGTTGAGACCTGGCTCACAGCAAGTTCTGTTTTCAGCTCAGGATTGGTATTTTATTACCTGCACTGTGACCCAAAGGGCAAAGAGAGATGTTTGGCTCAGAACTTCTTAGTATACTGCACTGAATAAGACTTTTAGCAAGATAAAACCCAGCTCATGACGCTAACAACCATTCAAAACTATACGCATCCTTCTTAGAAACTGGTAACAGTCTGAAGTAAGAACACCATATCGTCTGTCTTAGAAAATGGTTTCAGGTCAGGACTAGGTAAGAGTCCTACAAACCAGTGTATTTAGGAGAACCCAAAAGGCATATTCGAGGAAGAAGTCAGCTGTGGGAGCAGACAACTCCAGTCTATCTGTCTAAATACTGTCAAACACACTTTTCCTGGAGGTAGGAAGCCCCAAGCTCTACGGGGAGAGACCTTCAATCTACAACCTGAAATAGGAGCAGTGCCTGAGTCAACCAGTCTTCCCCATCCCTGGACCATAGCTGCGAGAGGCAGTTTTGCTGCCACACACCATTGCAGCACTCTCCACAAAAAAAGGGTTGTGCTTCCTTCTCAGTGTGTAGGCAGGGACACGGGCAGAGTCTCCGTTCTGATACTTCAACTACTGGAACTGAATCTTCCCTTCGCGACTATTGTAGCTTGTAGGAGGCTGGATCGAGTGGTTCCTGCAGATGGCATCTGCATCCTAGAGATGGAGTGAAATATAGGCTAGAGCACAGCAAGAGTCTTATTTGATGCAGTGCAGAGCAATCAAAGGAGCTTAGACAAACTCTGAACCCTACTTCTGTCACTCAACCGTTCAGCTTCCCACCAGGATCACCCATCTGCAGCTCTTTAGCAGAAGAGGACCTGCTCTGGTCCTGCTGTCCTGGCTTCTTCAGCACAGACACTCTCTCAACTATTTTCTTTCAAATGTACACACTCTATTGCTCACTTCCAAGTGCAGTTAGAGGCCAGAGCCTTCCAGCCCCTTTTCATCCCTGCATTGCTACCAAAGATTTTTGCACCCCATCAGCTACAGCAGAGGCAGAAATAATCAGTTGTTTTTGCTGGTTGTGCTGTCCCCACCATCTGAAAGTTTTGCTTCCATGTAGTGTGGCATGTACAAGGAAATACTTGTCCTGCTGCCTCTGCTGAGTAGCCCCAAAGCAGACCAGGAGTCGGCTGGCTACAGCAGAGGTCACCTTGTCCTAAGACTGCAGGAAGAACCAGTTAGAGCTATACCCTCCTGGTCCCCAAGCCCAGTGCAGAGGGAAGAGCAGAGCAAGAGGAACTTCACATCTTCCATACTCACAGCCTCACTTGTTTGTATGTGCAATTTAATTTGCTTACTGGTAGCCACCACCATGCTCCACTCATCAATTTTGTGCTGAAGATTGTTGCTGGGAAGTGCAGAGAGGATGCAGGGATAGAGACTGCTAGGCCTGAAGCAACACACAGGGGAGGAGGAGGAGGAAGTGGAACCACAAGTCTCTGAGCTAAGCTGAGTAGGATGGTGCAGCTTCCAGAAAAAGGGCAGCAACAGCAGGAAGTGGCATTTTCTGAAAGCGTTTTTAAAACCAGTTGGGGAACAGCTGTGCTGATTTTAATCCAACTGGACTGAATTGCCTCCAAAAGAACCATAAAGCCCTTTGATACCTGCTGCCCAGGCAATAAAATGTTAATCTCACTTGAAAGTCTTTGTTCTCTTAGTAGCAGTATTTTTCTGTTTAGAAGTATCGTACTGCTGCCTCCAATCAGAGGCCCCACTGTAATATGGACCGTGCTTGTGTAACAGAGCCTGCTTCTGCTGCAATAGCTTTAGCATCTGAGAAATGATAGACAGCTGGGGAAACCCAGAGTGCCAGTGACCACCAGGAGCAGTGGCACAGCCTTCTGCTACCACCCCACTGTCCCGTGTGTCAGAGGCTCCTTGACATAGGCCCATTTTCTGAGGAGGGATAATACTGAAGCTCTGGGGATTTTTACAAATGCATGAAAATTTAAGAGAGCTACCAGGGCAAGTTTAAAAAAGGAGCAGGCTGAGGTTTCAAGGGCAGGTGTGAGACAGATTCTCAAAAGCATATGAGATGATAAATCAGTAGAGGAACAGCCCTGAAGGGCTACAAGATCATTTCTACACCATCCTAGTGAAGTTAGTAGTCAGTCTCCCTGTGGGAGGTCACAGATCCTCATGCTATAGTCTCCCTGGCTAACAAATTAAAACTTATTAATAGAGGCCGTCAGCTGTACTTTCAGCACTGATCTTGCACAGCTTGTACACTGATCTTGTACAGCTATTGCAGTGGTGCGTGTCCCTTACACTTAGAGCCTTGTTCTCAACAGATCTAGTGACAGCTTCATATTTTGTTGTACATAGAACAGGCCTACTCTGTTGCTCAGGCAGTGCCTGCATTATCATCCAGGAATCCTGTGATGAGTTTTACAGAAATGAACCAGGCTTTCTACTTCCCTATCTGTTTTGTCCCATCCTTGAATCTTATCAGTTCCCTCTCCAGAACTTTGAGCTCAAAATACATTTTTCCTATTCAATTTCATTTATGTCCCAATTTTCTTTAAAATCTGAGGAAGTAACATAAAAGGATGCTCTAGCCTTGCCACATTATCAGATAGCATTAGGTGTGAAGTGATATGACTAGTATTCTGTTTTAGAAGTGCATACAGTTTTGATTTCTTTCTCTCAGATCTTTTTGTCATTTCTAGGGATTAGGAGAATCTCCAGGCTGCCAAAAAGCTCTTACCATAAGCAGGAGTCTTCCATATCATCAGTCTGAAGCTCATGGCATGATCTAAAACAGAAAGGAGAACTTGGAACTAGCTTTCCCATCGCTCTTGTACTACCATAGAGTGCCAAAATTACTGAGAAGTTTTCTGTAAATGTCTGCTTTTTCAGCAGAAATCCAACCCTAAACATACTGAATTTTTCTGGCTAATGTTCCATTGCTGAGAGGAGAGGTTTGGGGTCTGACTGATGTTTCTTGACAAAAAGAACTGTATTTCTGAAAACATGCTGACTGTTTTCCACTTAATGCTGTTTGCTGAGATATCTCATTTTGGTGAGGGCACTAAGGATGCTGCTCATACTATCTGCAAGTAAAGGTAGCAGGGCCATAATGTACTTCTGTTATTCAGTGTGTAATGTTCATGTTTTCATTATCTCAGCAATGATTTCCTGCCTCAGACTCTTTTGTATGCATCACTTTGAGATTTTAAATACCTTTTCATCCCTCCATCTTTTGTCTATTTCTGCCTCCTACTGCATTAATAGGCTCCATTATGCCATTCTCTTTGTTGCCATCACAATCTAAAGCTGAGGTAAATTCTAGGCATAGCTTGTTTCCATTCTTTATTGACATTTTGAAGGAATAATTTGTCTTCGTTATCTGCAGCTGCATCCTGAAGGATTTTGAAAAGGTACATGCAATATTTTCCTCTTTTGAGAGCTTGGGTTTTATGCAGGGCTTTCCCCCCTCCTCCTGCCTGTTAAAAAAGTTTCTGCTCCACTGCTGGTGTGACAGTATAGAAAGTGTCTCTCAGGTGGACTGACTCAGAGAGGCAAGAATCTTAAAACCCAGCAGATCCTAGTCCAAACCCCACTCTTTCCCTGCTGCATTATGAATCAGTGTACCCTTATGTAGTTTCTTTCCCTCTGCAGTTTTCAGCATACTCCATCTTTTTAATTTCCTCTGTAGCTCTGCCTGCAGCTGGCAAACTAATCACTGCCTGAGCAATGCACCTCAAAATACTGGTTTATGCTGAATGAGTCTAGCTGGATTTTCTGTTTCCCGTCATCTTAATCTGTATCAATGTTTGGTTCACAGCACTGATCTCAAAGAACAATTATTTTATTCAGGGGAAGGAGGTGAAGCAGTAGAAAAAAACATAGTGTGAGCTAGCTGTAAAAATGAGGGGTCGGCATACTTTTAGCATGAAGAGAAGCACAGGTTTTTAGCAATAGCACAGGTAAGACAGTTAGAAGGTCGTTGTGTGGACTGACAAATGTACAATTCAGTTTCTTCCCACTACAAGGTCTACATGGGTACAGACCTCTGTTCCCACAGAGTGTTTAATGTTGCAAACATCTGGCTTAGACAGCTGTTGAACATAGGTAATTTCAGCTTTGCTCCTTTTGCCTTCTGTCCATCCCTCCCATAGCCTTTGTTGCTGTGACCTAGATTGTGAGCAAATGCTTTCTGACGGCATTTCAAAGGAAACTAATCTTGCACTCAAACTGATTCATGACTGGATTCATCTGTGCTCCATACAGTGCATGCATAAGTATATTTCGGCCTCCATCCTTGAGCAGCAAACCCTTAATGACTGATCTTTACACAAGACTCACCTGCAAGGTACAACCTATGGAAAGATGACTTTCAGGGCTTTTCTTTCTCTGAAAGCAAAGCTGCTGCTGGCTATAGGAACTAGAGGTTTATAAATACTCTTCAAAGTTTTTCAAAATTTTAACATACAAAGGAAAGGAAAAGCCTTAATTAACAACTGTAAAAACGTCATAAGGCTGATAATGACACCCCAGTAATTATCACATACCCTGGTTATACTGTGCTAACCAAATTCTCTATCCAGTTGTGCTCCCTGAGTGGAGTAACAGTCAGTAATACTCCACGTGGAGAGCAAGACACCGGTATTAGTATTTTCCTTGGTGTGAGATGTCCTCGCAGCCTCCTGAGCTCTGGGATCAATAATGAGACAGAGCAAAAGAAAAATGCAAGAAAGCCAGCTGCTCAAAGAACCCTTTTAAGTTGATCTATGTACTGTTGGATTTCTGCATTAAAATGGTGACATTAAAATGGCCTTTAGAGAATGATGCATCAATATTAGCACTGCTAAATGTGCAGTTTACATACATCATATGAGGCAACTTTTGCTTTGTTCATTTATTTCTCCGACCTGCACTGCCCATTCCTTTCCTGTTAAAGGTGCTGAAGCATCTGCTGTTGCAAACCATAAACTTGTCCTTACTGTTTTCACACTGACAATGCAACTGTCCTGTTCATGCATTATTAAAGCATTGCTATTACAAGGTGACAGCCTGATTTAAGCTTTGCTGCCACTATCGCATTTACACAAGCACTTACTCCGTAAGAGGGACTGCTCCACAGAAAGTACTGCATATGTGGGCTTGAAACATGCACTATCATACTTTCAGGTATGGAAGAGTTCGAGTTTGCATCTCTCTGATGCTTCCTCTCATAGACTAAAAGCATCCTCCACACAACATTAAAGAATAACACAGCTCTCTTTCTAGTCCCCTCCCGGGACATCACTGGGATTGTTCCTGCACACATATACTCGTTTACTCAAGTAGAGTGCTCCATGCTGCCTACTGAAGCTAAGGCACAGACGCAAAGGGGAATGAAATCAGCTGCAGTAATTCCTGGCACTGAGGGCCAGGGCTGATGGGCTTCCTTCCAGGGACATCTGGTCATTAACCCTCACAGAATAAGGGCTTTTAGGTCCTTTCAGTCAGGACAATGGGCTGTACGCTAGGAAATGCTAACTTCACGCAGCAGAGGCTTAATCACACCTTTTGGGATTTTAAAAGCTGGTAGCTATTGATTGAGGCAAGGGTGGTGAAGCGAGGTCACAGCTGCCTTAATCTTTCTTATGGGGTCCATGGAGACCACACGTAGTAGCATGCAGCATTCCCTATTGATTCAAGTGGCTTGGCAATTAAAAACCCCTGTTTTCATCCTTTCAGTCAGTTACCCTTCACCAGATGAAGCCAAGTGGCCTCAGCCAGCTAGCATGGCTGCCCAAACCAAGCTGGATGCACTCAGATGTAACTTCACATTAAAACTAAGCACAGCTTCGTTTCACACAAGTGAGGGTTGTCCTGAGACACACCCCGCCCCTGAACAGATGGGACAGTGTTTCCCAGGCCTGGATTGAGCCAAGAACCCAGTGAAGTGAAAATGGTGTGGTTCTGGAGGAAGGTCTTGCTATGGAGAGAGCTGGGAGAGGAGGCACTATAGCAAGGCTGTGTGAATGATTTTCTCTGCCGCTCTAATCCTCCTCCCATCCCTCCCAGATCACCACTGAAATACAAGAGATGACAACCTGCATGTGGACCATTTGAATCCTATGGGGAAGAGGACTGTGTTTTATAAAACAATAGTCAAAAGTACCCAGTTTATCATGCACACAGATGATGAGACAGCCGAGTAATGCATTCAAACTACAAAGATTTCCAGAAACAATAGAGGACTTCACTACATGTTATGGAGAATATGACACCCCTAGTGCAGGCTGGATGCCTTCTGGCTATTCTTACAATACTAAGCATGAGAAGACAGTAGTTATTATACCAATGTAAGACAAATTATGCCCTTAAAGTAATATCTACAAAGGGCACTGTTGCTATTTTATAGTCAGAAATGCAGCTGGTGCTCTACAGATGAACTTTGAAAGGAATTTCTTATGCCCACACCAGTAGTTGCCCTCAACAGCCTTGCACCAAGTTCTCCCAGTGCAGAAGTCTTTGTGCATGCATAGACAGCACATGCTAAGCAGCCTTTGAGCAAGTAACTGTATTGTTTTCAAGTGAGCAGCATTCAACATACTTGACTGCAGGGCTGAGACCTTAACTAGGTGAAGAGCTATGTAAGGCATCCTTAAATATAAGGACACTCTTGCATCTATTTTCAAGGCATAAAAGCGTGTCCCACACAAAAATTTTCCATTGTAGTAAATCATGGCTGCAATCCCTGGCCATCCACCTTCCAGTCATTTCCTACATTCCTGTGTCTAATTCCTAGACTCACCCAGAAAGGCACATCCTGACTCTGGCCAAGGAGGGGCAGAGGAGGAACAAGAACTGCTGATTGGCACTGGCTCTGTGTATAGCATTCTCTACCCTGTTGCTCCATGATGTCTCACATTTGTGTGAGGCATAGGTCTTCTCAAATTTTATTTCCATGGATAAGCCTCAAAGGCAGCTAGTTCCTTCCCTCTTCTGTGGAGCAATACTAAGTTCTGGACACTATGGGAACCCAGTGGACTCCACTGGGAACACATGCCCAAACCACAGAGAGAAGAGTTTATTTTTAAAAAGCACCTTTATATATATGGGTAACTGTGGTAGTAAAATCCTTGCAAGGCTGTAATGCGATTTCATAGGAACGAGCTAAAAATTGCTGCTTAGATTGCAGTGTAACAGAATGATTATATACCTCCCAGGACTGGGTAACTGAGAGAGATTCACGTCATTCCCAGTCAGTGAACACCAGGATGTTTGTAGGTTCTCATCATTGCCTTGAGATCTGTTTATGACCAGCTTATATGAACTGTTCTCTTTACCAGATGCGCATTAGTGGGCTGCCATCACATTCTTATGCTCTGCTCAGCACAAAGAGTGGCCGCCCCCAACCATCCCCATGGGTCATTGTCTGCTTCTGCCTCCAGTCACCCAGCTGTGACGGCTGCTGTCTGTGAGAGGAACTCTGTAACTGTGTCACTGTTGAATCAGTTCCAAAACCTTATTTAACTCCTGTCTTGCTTATACAGACACATCTTTTAAATTCTTATCCCAGTATCTTCTTCTTCAAGATGCAGACTTTTTCTCCTCACCCAGCAATTTCCTTCTGTATTTGCTTTGTGCTATTAGATGGTGAAATCTGGTTAATGGGCACCCTAATTATTGCAGCATCCAAATTACAGGCTTCAGGCAAAATGATAATTACTGATTCAAAAGTATTCATAAATTAACATATCCTGAATAAATTCAAGCTTAATTTCACAGGCCACTGCACTTACTACAAGCATTTAGCACAAGCACTTGCTTAAACTTAGTAGAGAACAACTTTCTCTTTCACAAGATATCAAGGTCAAAAGTAGATGTAATCACAATTTGCCCTAACAAGAGCACATGTCAAACAGTTTAGGGAGCTGTACAGCAATTTGTTCAAATGCATGTAAGTTAAAAAGCATACAAAGAAGCTCTTCCCAGGCTTTTAATTATGGCAGAGTATTCAAACTCTTCCTTAAATTCTATTTCTCAGCCAAGATCAAGACCCCAAAAATAGCAGAAAAAGTTATAAATTCCCTCTCTCCTCCTCCTTCCTACCTTGGAACAGATTCAGGGCTTTATTCTGAGATCCTTCTATGGTTCCAAGTATTACGCTTGAAATTTTTTAAACTTTTATCTACAATGCAGTGTGTTCCCCACTGACATACTTGTAACACACAGAATACTATCTGTGATGAGAGGGGAAGAACTGTTTGAGTTTTGTACAGAAAATCTTCTGTGCCACAGTGTCCATCCACAGAGTAAAATCAAAAAACTTTGGGAAAATAATGGAACAGTACATTTCATAGCACTGCTCACCCTACCTGCACGAGTGTGTAGTGTTCCCTTTGGTCACTCAACTGTGTCAGCTATACATGTCTCATTGGATTTTAGCCTGGTTCCCCAAGACTGGAGTGAGGTCTTTCACTTATGCTATCTGTCTGTTTTTCAGTCAGAGAGAAATGAATAACTTTTGAACAAAATTGGTCACTTCCTAATAAACTGAAAGAAAGGCAAGAGAGCGCTGTGTTCATCTTTAGTTGTGACTGTTAGAGCTGTGTGAAAACTAGGTACTCTTGACACGATGGTGATTTCATAGACAGACAAACACATGCTACATCTTTCTTGCCTCCTTCTTCACTTTCTTGGAAATGTAGTTTTGTATCCATCCTACTTGGGATCCTGACTATGGGGTTAGGAGAAACATTTCAAGATGTCCCTCACCCCAAGTCCTGGAGTATCTTCTTTGATACTTTTCCAGCTGGATGAAATATCAGCAATAAATGGGTGAATTAATTAATTCTCCTGTTAATATCACGGAAGCAAGCTCTGCCCTTCAAAATGGTCCTTTTACGGCATTTGCACCATTCCCATAGCTGCTCTATGACCTGTTTTGAAGACTCTTTGATGCTGCAACAAAGCCAACAACTGCAACAGTTATGTATGACCTGTGCTAATGGAAGGCATTACAGATCCTTACTGTTTGTTTTTCATGTTCATCATAAAGTATTGATATCAAGTTCATTAAAGGAATTGGGAAATAAATCACCCTTGAGAGAACACGATGCCAGTCAGGTTCAGATGATTCCAGTTTACTTCACTAAAATACTTTTGATTAAAACACATTGCTGGTGATGTGTCTTAAAAGGAACTTGGACTTCAAGCTCTGTAATAACTGCAATATATTCTCAGTCTCAAGCCTTGCCACAGACTGCATAAGCTCAGTGTTAAGAACTCCTGCACAAAGAGTTATTAGGTACTTGTTTCAGACACAGACTTCTCACTGCGATCATTCCTGATGTCCTGGCACACCTGACGGAGGATCATATGCAAATTAATATCATTATTTAGGTGTTCCAGACTAGCTATGCATCATTTTGGCACAGTGTCAGTTTTACATAAACTTCCACATACAGAAGATTTACAAAAAAACTTCCAGCTGCAGCAAGAGAAAGGGAAAGAAATTGCTTCAGCGATCAGCAACCTCTTAATAGCATCAGAATCTCAACACTGACATGGACAATAGATTAGCACTCAAAAGGTCTCTCTGAGTAACATTGGTAACACTGGTTATCATCAAGATTGTTTTAAATCACTGATGTCTTGTGGGTGTATTCTCTGGGCTTGTGTCACGGGGCAGAATAGAAGCTAAACACAAAAGGATAGCAAACTTCTAATTTTACTCGCAGAATCCCTAAGTCCTTGGTCATCAAAACTGCTGTATATTTCAGTGATGCTGTCTGCCTCAGCCCAACCCAAGATGCCAAAAATCCTCACTGCATTTAAAAAGGCTACTGGACCCTTGGTCTCTTTGATGGGGGTAAAAAAGCCCTGCTATTTTTTTGTGTGTATGTGGAACACAAAGGTGAGGAAATGGGTGTGAATGGGACACGAGGTATTGCCAAGGCATGGTTTGGATTACAGATTAGCTGTTTGTCTGTCAGCATGCTAAAGGGATATACAGACTCATAGGGGTCTCATGGAAGAGTCTTAGGCACTGGATACTTGAGGAGAGAGGACCTTTGCACTAACCCACTATAGCTACTCCTATCTGCAGTTTCTGTAAGAACACTTGATTTCCAAGTGCACCTTTATCTCCCAGCAGTGACAGCTACTTAGACACAAAAGCTTCAGTCCCTTGAAAACTTTCTGTGAACTCATCAGACCTATGATGAAATCAGTCCACCAGCTCTATTAATATTTTGCGAAGATCTACACTGAGATCTACAGGGCTTTTAAGAAACCTGTAGTTCAGTCAGTCATCTAGACTGCCACTTCCCTTCTGCTTGAGCAACTAAACTGCTTCTACCAGTGGGAGATAACAGGAGATAACAGTATCTAGTAGACTGTGGTATTGCCTGCTGCAGGAACCGTTTCAAGCCTCACCACCTTCCTCTCTAGTTGCAATATGTGACCATACAGCACATGCTAACAGCAAATCATACTCAAGCTTGTAAAACATTCCCCTGTGTTTTGAGAACATGGCAAAAAAAGCCAGAGTGCCTGCCATAGATCCCTCAGATGGAAACAGAATGAGATATACAAGACTAAATCCCTGGTTTCAGAACTTCACTCTGATTTAGCAGAGTACAGCAAGAGTCAAATAAGAGTGAACGAAAATGTCAAGAATCCTGGGGTTTTTCTTTGCTTCTGATTGAAACTGGCGTCATGTTCTTGTAGGCAATGTGGGGAATTTTGAAAATGAAGAAATTAGCAGAAAGCAGTATGACATCTATTCCCCCTATTCCTCCATTACTAAGAACAGCATTTTTTCACTGCCCTCCTTAGGCAGCCAGCCATCTGTAATATCAAAGAGAACACCTTAGGTTGTTCCATTTCTGACATGGAAGTATTCAAACAGCACGTGTTTTAACAGGATTCTAAGACTCTAGGTTGTGCAGCCGTGTGGGATTTGGAGCCTCCTGTAAGCAGATTGCACTCAAGAGTGTAAGAAGTCATCACTTCAGCTAAAGCAGCACTAGCCCTCCAGGACATAGAGCATGCCGTGGGACAGCTCTGCTCCCACACAGTAGCAGCTGGTGGTACAGATATGTGTGAATGGAACAGTTCAATGCAATATCACATTTCTGGCTCAGATTTTTTCTTTCACATTTTGGGTTTCCCACAGTGGATTGTTTTGAATCCAGCTTCACTGCCTGATCTATTTACTGGTGATGGTGTTTATTTTTCCTAGAGAAAAGAAAAACAATAAATGTTTGATGAAAGCAGCATAAGAACAAAGTATGGGAAAATCAAAGGAGAATCCTAAAATGAACTCTTCTTGCCCTAGGGCAAAGAATATGGCTGCTGTATCCTAGGGTTCCACTCACGTGGGGAAGTTTTGTTTTTGTGAAATGTTACAAGTGTGCCAAGTTGCTGCAGGTATCTGTATAACCCTTTCTTTGTCTGACTATAGCAGTTAGTTATCAGTGCGATCAATGTAGCGTACCGCATAGTTCCAAGCCTGCAGACGCATAAGTTCAGAGTTGCCTAATCACAGCCATCTATGTTGCAATGCCCTCAGGTATCTAGTCTGATCTGCTGCTGTCTCAAAAAAAGGACACAGATCTCATGTGGACCCTGCGTAATATGCCAGCTTTCTGCAGATCTCTTGGATACATAGGACATCTGAAATAGCTGTAGACACCTCTGTTGAGGTAACAGAATATTCACATGTACTGTATCCATTCAACCAGCAGGACTGTTTAGGAAACTGCAAGACAAAGCCTTTAGATTTCAGGAACACATCTCACCTTCCTAGCTATCTGTATTCTGCGGGCCTTGTGCAAAGAAATACTCTACAAATATAAATGGTATGTAATAAACTCACAGGAAGGTGTTCCCTAATACATTCACTTATATGGTCTGAAAGTTCTTAGCAACAAAGCCACAAAGTCAGACTTCAGAAGTCTAGCTTCTTGGGCACAGAGACTTGCAAGACAGCAGACATGCAGAGGGTGGTTATGCATACAGTGGTCAGTCAGCTGCCATATGGACAGAGGTGAGCTATGCTTATCATCATTCTATGCTTGTAACCACTGAGTGCTTCCAGGTCCAGTGGCAAAGTGCTAATTAGAACACAGCAGTATGACGGGAATGAGGTTTCTGCTTGCCCATAGATACATATAATTCTGAGCCAGCCTCTGTCCCTGGCTTTACTGCTTGTTCCATCACAAGCCTGAATAAAGACTTAATGATTCAGATACTGTGTCATTGATTTGAATCTGGAAACCAATATCTCTAAAGTCCTTGGGGTCCTTTTCAGATATCCACATGCTATCACGTAATCCACAAATCCTTTATGTAATCCTTAGGTGCTCCATTGTCCTGGCACCTCTGCCTATAAAAGGCCTTCCCCTCTATGCCCAGGGAGCAGCCACCTGAAGCTTTCAGGATCCTGTTCTGCTAAGCAACTGTTTTAACACTCAAGACACTGTGAGACTAAGTTTTTGTGGATTCCAATTACAGTAACTCTACTCTGCTTCCATCACCTCATCTGGGGAGGGACAAATTCATTATTTTTTTTACACAAAAAAATGGATAAACCTCTCTCCGGTGGCCACCCTGGCACTACTCAATTTCTGGGTTCCTAAAAGAGCTTGATCTCAGGAAAGAAAGGCAGGAGACAACTGCAAGGCCTTTGGCTAGAAAAATCATTCTAAATCCTTGTACGCCTAGATTTGAAGAGCTTTTAAATCCAGGAGGACTCACAAAATGCAGTTAGGCCTTTCCACTGTTTCAACAATGAGCCATAGAACTAACACCGTGAACCAATTCTAGTCTCTGTTCATTTGAATTTACCCATGCACCAGTAACTCTAATTTAACTCCATGAAAGCCAATCAAGTGGTGTGCTTCCACACTGAAATTACTGAAGAAAGGAACTTCTGTCATGCCAGACTGCAAATGAAGCTTAGGGGAACAGTTTCAATCCTGGAAGAAGAAAGTTCCCAGTTATGCAGGGTAGCTCATATCTCAAGAGCCTCTTTTTAATCATAGCCTCTACAACCCAGTTACACACAGCTCATGCTTTACTACTTGGATAGTAGTTGCCAACTGGATGGAAACCTAACTTGGTATTTTCCAGTTGGTGGGAAAGCCTTCTGAAGAATATTTGCTTGAGCAGCACAACAGCTTAGCATCAGCCCTCCTAGAAATGAAACACAGAAATCATTGCTTCCATTAAATGCACTCACTTGCTCTGGACAATGTGAGGTTGTTGCGCTGGTTCAGCCATCATCATTTTATGCTGCCATCCATTGCCTGATCACACAGACCAACACTGAACTCAGCAACAGCCCCTCAGAAGTCTTCTTTCAGACAGTCCTGCCATAGGTTCCTGTGGGCCCAGCTCCTCCGCTGCCCACTGTGGTGCCAGCATCGCCTGCTGGACACAATGGACAGACATGGCTCCCTCAGTGGCCCTTCACATAGAAGGACAGCACCCAGAGAGAGCTCAGCAAGATACAACAGGCCCCAACAGAAGCTACAGCCAACAGGAAGCTCTTCTAACTGATTGGCTTCTGGTTAAAGTAGGCCTGACCTCACCCACCAGCCCAACCACAACCACCTGGGTGAGGGTGGAGCCACAAAGACACAGGTGGGCCATGTTCTGCTTCTGGAACATGAAGTCAATAGGAAAAACAAAACATTGTGCTAGGTTGTGACTCATCCACAGATCAACTCCAACTTGGGGCCCCCAACTTAAGCCCCAGCACTTCAGAGGTTCATACCAGTACCTTGCTGAACCTTCACAAACTGTGCACCATGGCTGCTTCCGTCACAACTAGAAAAGCTAACTGCTAAGAGTAGCGTGTTTCTGGAATGGCAAAACAGTCCTGCTACCTACTGGCTTTGGCTCCACTACTTGCCTCATCTACTTGTATCAGCCCCCACATCCACCACCCACCTTCTGGGAGGTGAAGGCAAAGTACTCTACAGTGTTGGTGGGCTCCTGCTGCTGTAGGATATGGTGTGTGCCAGCATGTCCTGCAAGCCACTGCTATTTACTTCTCAGCCTTGATGTGGAAAGACAGAGTTTTGTCTGCATCACCAAGAAGCTTTGAGCTAGCTCAGCCTGCCACTTTTTATGCAGTCTCTTTGGCACAGCTGATTGTACAAGCAGGTCCAGATACTCCTGAAATGGTATTTGTTTGGAAAAAACCACCCAACTATTTTAATTTGAATCTTAAAAGAAGATTAAAATAAAGATACATCACTGTCATTCCTCCTCATGGTTTCATTCTTACTGGGGGGTAGCTTCAGCTGCATCCAAACCACAATGAACTAATTTCAGCCCATGCTTCAATGTGAGCTAACATGCAGTGTATTTAATTGGTACCAACTGAACTAGGGTCTTGGAAACAGGGTTTGGCTTAAGGTTAGAGTGTGGGAGGAAAAGATCCCCCTTTTGAACTGCAATATTGTATCTTGAGTGCCGATGGCAGAGAAAGAAAGAAAGACAGCCAGCATGACCTGTAGCAGAGGAGACAGAAAACATTGCATGTTTCTCTCCTGTTGTGCTGCTATAGCTGACACTGCAATATATAGAACAGGTGGCTGATTTCTCCATAGCAGTTTGACAATCCTGTCAGAGGGGATTCCTCTGCACAGCTATGTGAGTGATGAAGAGACATCGTAATTGGTTTCCCATGGATGTCCCAAGAAACCAACATTTGGACCTATATTCCCATTCTGAATATTAAGCACAGTCCAGTGCTAACACTGAAAAAATTCTCTATGATCAGGCGAGATGAAGCAGATAAATTAGTCTTGCAAAGCTGAAAGTTGATCAGATAAGCTTGGATAGTGCACCAACATAAGCAGTGCTCCTAGCCTCAATCTCCACATATTTCCAAGGCTGAAGAACACAAGAGTTACTGGTTCATTAGAGGAATGTCTGTTCAGCTTTAATCTAATACTTGATAGTGCTGTGGCCAGAACTCTGAGCCAGAATAAATACATTGAATTTGGTGTTTCTTTCATTCTTGAACTATGGCCCTGGTTTGTGAAATACTTAGTTGTTCAAAGAATTAAATATTGAGTCACCAAAAGTAAGAACTGTAACACTGAGTGGGAGTGAAGCCGTTGGAAGTTCTCTCTGTTGCAGGTAAGAAGGTAGGAGAAAAGCAGCTTTCCTCAGCTTTATCTTTTTATGGCCCAAAAAAGTAAAGTCTGTCAGACTCTGCTGACTCTCTGATCAGGCCTGAGGTGCTTGGGTGTGATGACAATAAGTATTAGTCATGATCATGATGTTATTTGTCCTGTAGATACAGCTGGGCTTTGTACTTGGATAATCAGTGTCTCAACAGGGAAAGTTTGGGCGTTTTTCAGAGACACAGCAGGAAAGAGGGTAAAGATCTCTCCTCATCTTGTCTGGTTCTGCTGAATCACAGTCCCAGCAATCACTGGATACAGGAATTAGTCCTCAACAACTCTCCCAAGGAGACAGGGCACGAAGAAGGCAAGAAGCAGAGCTCTGAGCTTAAGAGGGCAGCCTGCAGCTCCACGAAAGGCCTTGCCATTCACTTAGCTCTGCGGCACTTTGTGTTGCCCTAGGAGGTATTCCCTGACAGCACAATGCTAGCTAGCAGCAGTGAAACTCCACACTGACTTCAACAGCGGGTCAAAAGTGTTTCAGTCCTAACCAAAGCACTGCTGGGTTTTCTGTTAGAAACAATCCAAAACGCCTGTGAGTTATGCCCAATAAGTTTAATAATTGATGAAACCATAGCAAGTGACAACTACAAAATACAAAGCAGACACGGAAAATGATGGCATAAAAATGGGAAGGAATAGTGTCTGCGATGAAAAATGAAAGCAAAATACACTTAACAGAGGATATGGGTTCATATATAACACACATGGTCACATACAACACTGCATTAGTAACAGCACACACAGATACTCATTATACTGGGGACTTTCACAGTTCTCCACTTCATCCCAGGTGACAAGTAAATTGATGTTTTTACTCTCTTACATAAATTCTTGTGCACACAACATCATCAGCACCAAAGATCTGGAAAATAAATAGAAATCAATCAGAAGAGATGGAACCAGCAAACATTTAACACCATTTAAAAACGTTGTTTTTACTATAGTAGCTATTTCTACAGCAGAAATACATTTCCCCCTGTCTTTTGACATTTGAGAGTAAAGAGAGGAGTTATTCTGGAAGAGGAATGTAATGTAAGTGACCTCTTTTCCAAGGCATGATGAATTTTCTTAGAATGATAAATGACAGAAATTCCCTTCTTCTATAGCTTCTTGGCATGCATTTATAAATAAACATGAGAAAAGAAAAAGAATTTGCAATGTACTGTTGTTATATTTAAAAATAGTTGCAGCACTTTAACTGGAAACGCCAAGGGTGAAATTCAGAAGGCATGTTCAAAAGGTATTCTTTGATACTTGCACGTTCAAATGAAGTCAGTGGAGCAATTCTGAAGACCAGGAGAATGTATACCTGTAACCTGTAAACATAATGCTGCTGCAAGATGTTGATGCACCATGCTAAGGTATCAAATCACAGAATCACTGAATGCTAGGGATTGGAAGGGACCTCGAAAGATCATCTAGTCCAATCCCCCTGCTGGAGCAGGATCTCCTAGATCAGGTCACACAGGAATGTGTCCAGGTGGGTTTTGAATGCCTCCAGAGAAGGAGACTCCACAACCTCTCTGGGCAGCTTGTTCAAGTGCTCTGTAACCCTCACCGTGAAGAAGTTTTTTCTCATATTATGTGGAGCCTCCTATGTTCCAGCTTGCTCCCATTGCCCCTTGTCCTATCATTGGGTGTCACTGAGAAATCCCTCTCTCCCATGCTGTAATGTGGGCAGTGTCAATCACAACCTCTTTTCAGGATACTGTGACCTTAACCAGTGAAATTGTTAACTATGATAAGGGTCTGAAATGAGGGCAGATAATGGAGAAAAATGTAGTGGAGATCAAACTCATTTCATATGACTAAATACCTATGAGATCTCACAAACATTTGACCACTACACATCTGAAAGCCACTGACTTACTACAGACAATGTCCCATTATCATCCCATTTCTTATAGCAGTACCTCAGAGTACCTTGCTTTTCCAGATACTTAGAGTTGGTGTCATATGATGTTAAACTACGGACTGAAACAGGGTTGCAGATATACATTTGAACACCAGCGTTTTTTAAATTGCTCTGTAGTTCTGCATTTAAAAGGCAATTCTACGACAGCAATCTGCAGTACAAATTATCAGGACATTGCGGCAGGACAGTGACTGTGGCAGCTGTCTGAGAAAGCTGCCTAAACCCCGAAGCACTTGTATGTAATTTCAGATCTGGCAGTCTATTAATAGAAGAAAGCAATTCAACGTGAAGGAAATAATGGGCGCAAGAGTGAGGAAATACTGACTGCAAAAAAACTTCACATTCAGCTCCATTGAGACTTTCAAGCTCTCCACTAACAAATTGTGAGGTGGGATGTTTGGCTGTAATAACTGCCAGGGTCTCACTGAAAAATCTAATTAAGACCTACCCCAGTGTGTTATGAAAATTCATCTGGACTTTATGTGGTTTAATGTTTTTTACACCTGTTTTGGCCAACACCTCTTTGAGAGAACTTGGCCTTAAAACTGACTCTAGCTTATCCTTTGGTCACCTTATTGAGGAGAAAAGTCTGCTAGTTTTTTGGAGATATAGGCTTTGGTTTTATGCATATAAAGAGCTTATCATATCCATCTTTATATACATTTTTAGCTTATACAGGAAAATGTCTGAAAATGAATATTAAAGGATATACATAGTTCTCTGTTGCCCACAGCACCAGCTGCAAATACCTGTACTATGACTTCCTTCAACATTTCCAAAATTATACACAAAGGCAAAATTATTTTGGCAGGAGCTTTGCCAGAGTAAGCAAGTCAGAGTCAAGACCATCCATGGCTTGAGGTTGTCTGTGGAGACTGGAAGGTCACTATGACAGTGATCGTCTTTCTATGGTACGTTCAGGCACTGCTAAGTACAGTGAAGTTTGGGTCCCCTGCTGCTATTTCAACACAAATCATAAATAATAGTAAAACAGTCTCTTCAAGAGCTGGCACAGCCCCAGCCTGACAGTTGGAGCTGCACAGCTATGCAGCCACATCTTGTGATGTGAGTGGGTGCCACATCAGCCAGTTCTAATGAGAAAGGCTCCAGCAATAGTTTGCCAAAACTCTTGCTAGATCCTAGTAAATTTATATCTCTTCTTTCAGGGAAACTATGAGACAAACTCCTTCCCCCAAACCTGTGCAACAGCAGTTATTCTCATAACAGGTCTGCAGTTATACTGAAAGGGAACACTGCAGGGAAAAGTAGATTGAAATGGATGTGATCCACACTTACAAGTCTGTCCCAGGGTGCCACTGTAGGTCTGAGTGTCTGAAATTCTAGTGTCCAGTTCTGAGACTGTGCTCCTGGACAGAGCTTCCTCATAAGACATCAGTGTAGTCTGATTGTCTGTTTCCTTGCAAGACCCACAGCAGGGATTGTGAAAATAGAGAAAAAAAAAAAATATGGAGGAAGAAAAAAGCAATAGTAACTTTCTGGGAAAGCTCAGTGAGTGCTATGGGTACATCCAGAATGCATTGCAGAGGCAGCAAGTCCACTGTATGCACGCACAGACAGACTGTTGTGTGCTCACAGAGTCACAACTCAACACGCTTGTGACAAAGCACAATGGCTGTTCATTTTGTACTTCCAGCATCCAGCTTCACCTGGACTTCTGTACTCTTGAAAATCTCAGGCAAAGGACTGCATGCAAAGTGCACTGTCAGGATAAAAATTAAGTGCAGAGAACATGGACATATCTGGGGAACCCCAATACACAGTAGTCTAAGTCGGTTGCTGTACACAAGGATTGTCATTCGCTGCAACACACCAGTCTCACAGTCTGGAAAACCACTATAATTTAATAAAATCTTATATTTAAATCTAGATTGTAAGGAGATAAAATTCACGCAAAGCCCAATTACAATTCTCTGGAGTACCATGTAGTCACTGGGCGCTTCCCAAACAGCTAGGCATCCTTTCCTTAGAGACTCAGATTAGGTTATGTGGCATTAGGTTATGTGGTTTCAGGAATAAGCTGCCTTTTTTAGCACTTAGACTTTATACTTTATACCTATTCAGATGACTAGCAACCTAATTCCATAATGAAACACATATATAAATGGCTTTGATTTTCATGGTTATGTACATGTAATGAACTTCCGTAAAATGTTTCCTTATCATACTGTAACTTAGTAGCATTGTTGATAAAATGCCACTAAATGTTGCTAAAAAAGCAAAGAGGAACATGTTCAAACTTGCTACATTCCTTGTCTTGTGGTTACTCACAGAAACTTCTAATATACAGCTGGGCCCAAAATCAGCATAAGACCCAAATCAAAAGGTTGTTACTCCTCTATCCTTCACACTTAAATCCTTGTATTCAGGGGTAGGATGAGCAGTTCACTGTCTATGGTTCTAATTCTAGATTGGAAAGAAGTGATAGTTCCTGCCAGGACAAGCAGACTTTAAAGATTTCCATGACTCAAAGGAGTAGAACTTCCTAATAAAAAGAGAGTGAGCAATCTTGGCTATTTGGTGGTTAAGTTCCACCACAGCAACTAAAAGAAAGTGCAAGACTACCAAACTGCAATTCAAATCTAATGAGAAGATGCAGGATTTTCAAATACCACCTTCTCGTCAGCTTGCCAAGGTCCCACTTATCTTACAAAATGCTACAGGGCAAGGCTTCTATCTAAATCTAAATAGGATTTTAAATGTGCAATGACTGCAAATTATAGAATTGTTTTCTGCACTTAGCTTGTCATAATCTGTAGCTAAGAGCCCAAAAGCACCCTGCAAACAAAGCCCTGCACAGGCAGATAACCCAATAAATTGACCTCTCTCAGTTCACTCAAAATCTGATGACCACTGACATCATTAGAGATTAAAAGAGAATTACAGGGCAGTAATATATTACTATATGAGTAAATCTGCTTTTTGAAGGCCGCCTTTATAAACATCTACTGAGGAGCTTTTGTAGGAAGTGGAATACACAGTACGAAGATTGTCATTGAAATAATCACCTGGGAAAGATTACTTCTACCAGTGTATAAAAAAATCTCCTGTTATCTGTTCATGACTGACCAATCTGCAGAGGCAACTTGCAAAGGAAGACAGAATACATCAGTGAGCAAATGGAGATATAGCTTAAATGAACCCTCAGAAACGGCTTTGTCCACATGCAAACTTCCATGTTATCCAGGATAAAGAATACATATCTTCACAATAATGGCACATTGCATATTTCCTTTCTCCTTCTGACTCCCATAATGTTTTATGAAAGAGGTTGATCATTACAAGGCCATAGTCACAGAAAGCATAGCCCCCACTTTCAAACTTGGATATTAATCCAAGCAAATCACCCAATATACAATCTCACTTTCTGCAGGACATCTATCAACAAGACCATGCAAAATCAGGTCATTTATCAAGGTACCTAAATGTTGGTATTTGTGTTTGAGAACTGCTATATTATACAGTTTCCTCAGAGTCATGCAGTAAATGAATGACAGAGGTAGGAACATGATACAATGGTAGTACTACTGGTATCTCCCAGTAGTAGTCTTGAAAGCCAGTGCACAGCAAACACGTAAGCTACAACTGATATTATAAGTGGCTATATACAGGATCAGATGCATCCAAGATGCAAATGGCTTTGGCTTCTTTCTCTGCTTATATGTTTGGGGTGTGACCCAGACCAGGCTGCACTAGTGAGCAGGGGCTGCAGATCCCTAAGCCGCCTTATAAATCTGCTCATGGCAAAGAGTAAATTAAAGCATTAGGTCCATGCAAAACATATGCATGCTTTATTATAGGCTTCTGAACTTTCGTCAAGGCTGCTTTTAACAAAGTCAGCAGCAAAACCCACCACTGACCTCAGTATGAGTAGACCCTCCTTTTGAAAACTGGTATTATTTAATATCACTCTCCAAAAACTATAGAAAAGTTAAACACTTAGGTAGTTTACCATTGTTCGATACAAGGCTTAGGCATGCCACGAATCTCAGCATTCAGCTGCAAAGTATCTTTCCAAATCTGCATTGACCCTTCTCACCTACTCAGTTTAATTTTATAAACCAGCAATGTAATTTAAGAAATGTTCACTCACTCATCTAAGCTCCACAGCTCACCAGTTTTAATCAATGATGGCATGATTTTTCTGGGGAGGGAATGTAGAACAGAAGCCATGCTTGAAACCCCCTAACGTTCTGATCTTTGACCCTTGCTATAATTGATTCTGAGAACCCCTGTGTGATACATGAACTGTGTAAAATGTGGTCTGAGGCTGTTTTTAAAGCCCCTCTTCAGTAATCATCCACTTTAAAATGTTTGTATGTTACAGATTAAACTAAAATCTAGAGAGACATGAGCAGCCATGAAAGCAGCAATGCAGATAAAGTTTAAATGTAAACGCTTCTCATTTGAATAGCTAACATTTGGAAGCAGCATCCTTTAACTTTGTAAAGAAGCAGACCTTTTGTTCTCCTGACTTACACAAGTGATCGATAGCTCATTAGTGTCCCTGACAAAAACACACAGCAACAGCAAAAACATTATAGCATATAAAATGGAAGAAAAAGCATATTGGAATAGACATAATCCCAGATCTTCATTTTCAAACAACTAAAGGAAATACATATTTTTGTGTTACTTTCTGATCGTTATTGCTCAAGTGCTAATCCAAGTATAGTTTATTAATGTGGAGTTGTAAATACAGATAGTCTGACTCTCTGCCATTGTATGAGTCAAGTATTATTTATGCTACTAATAACAGCAATCTCATTCTCTATGCTGCAAGGAGGTAAGGAGAACTAAAGGCAAACTTAACTGGTACCTGAAGGCAAAGAAAACCTTTGCTAACTAACTAGTTTGTTCCCAGCATCTGTGTACCAGAGGACATGATGTGACATGGAAGACCATCATATTGCTCCAAGGGAATGTCTTTGAAGAACATAAGGAATTCTTCTGTCAGGATGCAAGAAAGATTGATAATTACATAGTAATATGGTTTCTATTTTAGCTCTGTGGTAGTCATGACAATTCAACACCGATTTAAAAAAAAAAAATTATATGTGAGAATAAATGCATTTATTTAGCATGCTGTGTTGGGGAGAAAAATATATGCTTCCACTAAGAAAATGTCATAATCAAAGGGACCCCCTAAGCAATGCAGCATATTAAATAAAAATTATGTGGCAAAGCTCCAACGTTTATGCAGCCAGTATCAGCAGAGTAATACTAATTCCTTACCCCCTGTCTGTTGCCCCAAACCTTTTTCCCATTCATGCCTCAGTCTAACACAATTTAGATTCCTTCTTGTAACTTTTTCCAAATGGGGTATGAGTCTTCTTGATTTCTTCTGCAAATGCATGTAATAGCCAAGAAGGAAACCCAAGACTTCTTGAAAGCTTTCTTTGAATAGAGAAACAGGAGCAGAGACTGTGAGAATAAGTATCAGCCTTACAGAGTTTCTAAACTGCTACATCACAGGCTCTGCCCCATAAAGACAGCTTCCCAGCTGCAGACATCTAGAAGTTCACAAGAATGTGGTTTCCTTCTGCTTTTTTAATGCGCTCTGCCAGAATGGAAACAAGGAAATCTTACCGAAGTGCATCAGAAAGAGTAAAGGAACAGAAAATATTTCTTAGGTAAGTAGGGAAGTTTGAAGAGTAAGAAGACTGGTACTGCTATGTGTTTGAAGTGATATGGGCAGCAAAACTGCATGAGAATGAATTTCATGTCCTAAAGAACCCTAACAAAGCTGGGAGGATGGAAGAAGAAAGAAAGGAGAGGACTAAGAAAGATCTCTTCATCTCACTGTGATCGCAGTTTTGAAGAAGTAAGATATAAGTGGTGGTTTGCAGACTCAGATCCAAGGAAAATTTCCAAGCATAAGATAAAATAATCTAAGTTGAATCTTTCTTCATGTGGGTGATAAAAACCCCAATATAGGTGAGAGGGAAGAGATCAGAAGGGACTGCAAGGTCTTCTAAGAGCTCCTATTCCTACTTTGTTCCCTGTTATAGTTGAGGAACACACCTTAGCCAATCCCTTCAGGGAATTTAGCTTTTAAAGCCCAAATAATGGTCTGGAGGGAATATTCTGGGGTTCTAAAATTAGGGGCAACAGGCAGGAAAATATAGCTTCCCTTACTCTTGTCTGTCTTCCTCCAAACAGTAGAACCCTTTGCTGCCTCCTAGAAGGGATAATTTTGGCCCTCTTAACTTCTCTAAAGGACCAGAGACATCACAGTCAGCACTATTACTCCTAGAAACATCTCACTGCAAGCTTTAGGGTGTCAGAAGATTTTGAACGTGTTGATCCATGTATTTAAAAGATTTGCACATTCAGTCCCATCAAATGTCATGAGGGACTTGGAAATCTTTTGTCGTGAGGTCCTAATATTTAATAAAGCAAAAGAAGTCATTATGCTCCAGAAAAGAGGTAGAAGAATGGAACTGCTAATCTGGATCCCTTGGAAGCAAAGACTCTGTTTCCATAATGACCAAGGTAAAACCGTACATTACAACCAATGAACATCGTTCACCAATTAGCATAGTTCAACACTTGATCAGTGTTGTTAAGAGAAGTACTTGCAATAACAAACTTTTGGCATGTTATTTAGGTTCTTTTAAACACAATATGTAATGACTGGAAGTTTAATCTAGACACATATAAATTAGAAATAATGGCAATAATGTGTATATTGTAATGGCAAGGAAATCAACCAGTAAAACAACTTATCAAAAGATCCTATAAATGGAAATATTTTAATAAGAAGGAAGTTTTTTTCATTTATATTGTAATTTGAAAAATAATTAATTCAGAAAAGCTCAACAGGCTGTACTATACAAGAAAAAACATTAGATGGCTTTATAATGTTTTAATCACTCTGGTTTCTTAACCATCCTCATTCTTCTTCCCCAGCAGGGCAAGTTCACATTGCTGATTGCAAGAGGCAATTGTATTATGACTGGCTTTCTTGCTTTGCTTGGAGCAATTCACTGTTTAACAGTTACCTCACTAGTTGCTTAAATAAGACACTACAGCAATGTACTGTTAGAAAGCTGCAAAAATTATAGTTGAGAATATGGTTTGTCCGTCCACTGCATTATATATAAAGATGTGAAGCAGAGATCAACATACTTTGCCTCCTGAAGTTTTTTGATAATATAAAGAATTCCAGTGCTTGAGTCAAAAGAAATTATCCAGAATTAGTGCTCATTCAATAGAAACTAGTGTGATTTCACTAACAGCTATACCTCCTCATAAGAGGTGAGTGAATAGTTCCAAGAAGTCTAGAATAATATTAACACCTTAAAAGCTTTTTGTTTACACTTGGTTAGGTTTGGGTCCTGGTTTTGTTTCAGATGCAATCTTAAAAACAGAGTTCCAGCTGCTTGAGAGAAACACTGTGGAGGCTATTTGTTTTTTAAAATGCAGAGGTTTTCTTACCTGTCACTCCAGCAGCCTGTTTTCCTTGCCCAAACTGATGAGGCATAACAGTCTAATCAACTATTTATCCGGAATTCACTAGTAAGAACATGTGCAATAAAATGATTCTGAACTCAAGCTGAACTATGCTACCTGTAACTTGGAGAAATGGTGTCTTTATTGAGTTCTGGATATTGTTTCATTAACGTAGAGGGACTACTGAAGAAAGATTCAGTGACAAGAACTCAACACTAACACAAACAAATACAATAGAAATAAATAAACTGCAAGTGATTCATGGCCTAAATGGTGAGACAGTTACAGAGGTGCTACTCAGAATGCCTAGAGTAACCCTGCTGCCACATGGAAGGGACACACAGGAGCGGGGGGATGCTGACTGACAGCAAACATGCAAATTGGTGTATATATGAGAAACTCATGAAAGGAATTATGAACTAGATTTGGAGATGATCAAGAAATTGGGGAAGGTGGTAGAGCTGGGGGAGGAGTTATCCGTTCTTCATAAACAAAATTAGATTAGAGCATGCTAACAACAGGCCACATCTTTCTTAACATACACCATGTGATTGTGGATAAGAAGCAACATATTATGTACATGCCTAAAAAAGAAGGTTCTCCAGAAATGTGCTCAAACACCTTGATCTCACTTTGTGAGAGAAAATCTACAATAAATCAAGCAAATTCTTTGTTGGTGTTGTGAATTTACAGGGCTGAAGTGGCCAACTTGTGATTATTCTACCAGTATAGTTATGGCAAAAGTTATAGCAATAAAATGCAAGTGAGAACCCACATACATCTTCACTTGTTCTTAAAAAAAAATAAAAAGAAAGGAAAGGAAAAAAAAGTGATGTATGAATTGTACTGTAAAGGATTATGAAAATGGTAGTTTTCCAGATGGATTTAAGTAAAGAAAAAAAGTAAGTCATGCTACATGGTAAGAAAAAACTGTTAATATGGTGCATGTATTGGATGGGTTCAAGGTTCTTACCAAAATCAGCTCATCATTAGCTAATTCTCGAGTCCAGTATGTTTTGGGGCCATCTCCCTCAATGAGAGTTTGTTTGCAATAGATCTTGTTTTCATTCTCCCAAGTGGCCAAACTCTGCAGGCAAGAAAACAATTAGGAATAATGTTAATTATATTCCTCAGCAACGTGAGGCAGAGAGACAACAATGAGCAGTACTGAGAAAAATTGCTGCAGTAAAGGAGCAACACATGGGTAAAGGCAAAGGGAAAAAGACATCAGTGGAAAGTAGTGACATCAAAATTAAGGTGGGAGGGGGCATTTGGGGAATATGTATATATTAATAACAAAGTAACCGTAAATGTGTCTTTTCAGTGTAAATTCGCATTTGTTTCCAAATTAAAAAGCCACCCAGTTTTCATAAAATGCTTGATGTTGGAAAGTATAGTTCAGAAATGTGATAATGTAGCGTCTACATTCCCAAGCATCTTTGTACACGTGTGGTTTGATCCCACATGTTATTTATCACTACAGAGTCCCCCTAGTGTAAAAGCATAAAGAATCATATGTATCATGTTGTCATCATAAATAATGTCACTTACAACCTTTCATGCTATATAGCACTGCACCAAGTTAACTAACTGTATACTAAGCACTTACTATGCCAACAAACTAGAACAAATCACAACCAAATTAAAGAAATTTTGTTAAAATTCTAGTGTTTGCGCTACTACTTTTTTAAGGTTGTGGGTCTGGACATTGAAATATCCTTGGGCATTTTTCAATCATTTCAATAATGACTGTGAAACCACCGAAAAATAAAAAAACCATAGGATTGTGTTCAGCTTTCACAAACAGAAAGCCCTAACTCTGTTGCTTTTCATTCTAGCACTGAACTATTATTCTATAGTGCAATGGAACAGCTGTACAGAAGGGTGCCCTGTAATGAATGTGCAAGTAATCGCTTTATAACTAGCACATGGGAGATATTCATTAGTCTGTGATTATATATATACACATTATACATATACATGTGTGCATGAGTATGTATGCATACATTCAAGTTAACACTTCCCAAGGGGAAAAAACCTTTTCTTTTATTTAAAATTAGCTGTTTACTTTATAAATATTTTTTCAAAACAATAGGGTTTTTAAGCCAACAAGCCATCTCCAATAGCAGTTATAGAAACTATGTCTTGCAGTACAACATATGATTTGCTCTTTGTCCGTATGAACAATAGATCAAGTTGGTTGGCAGAACAAAACCCTCCACTCCATAAAGTGTATCAAAATCTATCACCAGTCAGCAGTTTTGCCAGATATTGCAAATCACCTTGTGAAGTATTCTTTTATTATCTGTCAGTTTCTGCTCTGTGGCCACATCTTGGTTATGTACACACAGCAGTACAACTTACTCCTGAGAGTGTACTATAAATAATTTCACAACACGTGGAAAAAATTTACTACTTCACAAAACACATTTCTTTCAGATTTTTCCAACTTTCATACTTCCACCTATAATTACTGTTTTTCCATCTGCAGCAATAAATCCTCTAGAAAGCAGGTTACATTTATTGTTATATGCATTATGCATGAAGACGCTAAAATACTACTTTGGCCGAACAAAGTCAGCAACATTTCCTGGACAAACCATTAAACACAAGGTAACTCATCCTAGGGATCAAATGGGTGTTCTAAGTGTTCACTGACTCCCAGAACCTGCCGCCCTTTCTCATAAATTTAAATTCAGAGCAATTGCACCAGAGATAGTAAGTTCTGAATTTTTAGTGGTGCAAATGATCTGAGAACCTGGCCCAAGAATTAGCAGAGATCATATTTTGGCCAGTAGATTATTTCACCATCGCAGGATACTTTACAAATTGTATTCTCATTTGGGACTACATTCTGATACTCTTCATTCATAAGCCTTTTCCTCTTCCTATATATACCTCTTCCTATATATACCTCTTTCTATATATTTCCTCTTCCTATATATACCTCTCTTTAAAGCACCTCAGGAAAGGATAACTAACCCATGCCTTTGATAACTTTTTTCAGAAGACCACTATGATCACAGCCCAGCTCTCCAATACCCTAGATCCCATGTATCTACACCAACAAGAAGCTGGTGTCAGATGCTGCCAACTTAAAGCCCCCTCCACAGCCACAGAAGTGGTTAAAAGGTAGAGGAGTGGGGGTTCGCACACAGAATCAAGCCCAAAACACTTCAGTAAATGCCCTGTAATGTGCTTCTGCACAAGAAGACGGTGTTAATTATGGCTGGTATAACACTAGCTGAAAGACTGCATTACATTGTTAAAGACTTATCTGATCAGCAAACTGGAGACATGCACTTGCAAGGGAATGAAAGAGGATTTCAGCCCCCAACTACCAGCGGTCTGTGGTCTGCTTGTTAACTCAGCTGATTCAGTTTAGGACAAAAGTTAGATCAGCTTTGTGCACTAAATCCTGACTCTTGAGGTCTCTCTTGCTCCACCATCCTCCATGTTCCCGTCAGGGAGAGAGGCTGGGGAGAGCTTTCACTGCAGCTGAGGACACCAGGGGAAGTGGGAAGCAAAAAGAGGTGGACAAAACCCTGCCAGCCAAGGAGTGGGCAAGCAGGTACTTGAACTCTGCCTTTTGGACCTGCCATGCTCTGTTGCCTTCAGATTTCAGTTTTACCATGCAAGAGGGAGAATGTTAGACGAGAGACAAGAGGAATGGCCACCACCAAGAACCCCCAGAGAGTGTTTCTGGGAGGAAGAGGGTGGAGGGGACCAATGACGCTGTCTGGTGACACTGGCAGCAGATGCGTTCGTCCCATCTAAAAAGAACTTGGTAACACACACACACAGACACATGCCCCAGCTCTCCCCCTACCCTGCACTTTCGTCCATCCACCGTCTCCTCCTCAAAGCTCTCCCCGATTTTGAAGTTGATCTCTGTGGTGCGGACAGTGGTGGAAGTTTTGATGTAGAACTGGTCCCCGTCCTGGCGGATCTCCACATGGGGTTTGGAGGCGGCGGCCACCGCCACCTTCCTGAGCATGGCATTGACACCTGGGCGAGATGAGGAGGAAGCAGAGCTTTAAATCGCCAGCCGTGCTCTGGGCTGAGCTCGCTCAGCACCACGTCGACCGCTGGGGACGAAAGGCCAGCGGCGACCGCAGCGGCGGCGCGGCCCCGGGGCACCGCGCGTAGCCCTGCGACA
>VZZY01007775.1:3540-28963 GCA_013400335.1 Eurystomus gularis | reverse complement strand
CCCCGGGGCGAGCACCACGCCGCCAGACAGCTGTCCTCCCCCGCCCCAGCCGTGGCCCGTCATCCATCCATCCATCCATCCATCCAGTCCTCCATCCATCACTCCCTGCCTGCCTGCCTTGCAGCCTGCCAGCTGCCTCCTGGGG
This sequence comes from Eurystomus gularis, assembly GCA_013400335.1. NCBI lineage: Eukaryota > Metazoa > Chordata > Aves > Coraciiformes > Coraciidae > Eurystomus > Eurystomus gularis. Next base: position 28,818 of record VZZY01007775.1, on the reverse strand, counting down.
CTTCCCACGAAGGAAAGCCCGATTGTCACTTGTCTCACAGCTGGGGTGGACACTGAAGTCTTGCTGAAGGGCTCCACAGGCAAGCAGGGAAGACAGAGGGCAATCCAAGAAACAGCTGCCTCTCTGGGCTCACACTAGATTTATCCTTACCGCGGCAAGGTTGAGGCACAGCAATACATAACACCCTCACGCCAAGTTCCCCACGCACAGGTCTCCTAGCCTAACAGCCTGCACAGCAGCGAACTTGCTCCCGACACTGCTAATATGGACGACCACCAGGCCAAAGAGGTGCCAGGGAGCACAGGCCCTTCCAGAGTAGGAGACTGTTGGAAGGAAGCAGTCACTGCCCCCTGGTCTGAGTCTGCCCCTTTGAGAAGGGCGAAGGACAAAGACACATACAATATCTACACCGTTCCCCCGTCACAGCCACGTGCTCCCACACTGCTCTGTGGTGCTTTTGGCAGCTGGAGGATGTTGCTGCAGAGCTGGAGGGTACTCCTACTGCTTCAGAAAGAGCAGTGTCCATGGCAGTCACAAGCTTTTATAGAGAAGCACATCAAGCTATTTCACACTGCTAAATTAACACCCGCGTGCTAAAGATTTGAGAGCCACCCTGTGCTTCTCAGACTTTCTGTGACTACTTCCAATTGTCATTGCTTTGAGTCCCTCAGTTTCAGGTCAAAGATGCTAGATTAACCTTCCTTAGTGCAGCTGATTTTTCCACATGATTAAGGGGAACAGAATTTAATGGGTTAGGGCATATGGAATTTTTCTGCTGCTGTTGTGCATAAGGAAATACTCAAAACATTCATAGGTCTGTGATTTCCCACTCAGAACAGAGCCAGATGTATTTTAATTATAGGAAACCCTTTGCTGAGCCAGCTTCATGGTACATTCACAACCATTCTTCACTTGTTAGACTCACTCCATAAAATGAACAAGTTGGTTACCTTAGGTATGTACAAAATGTGTTTGCTCCTGGAAAATGTATAGATCTGGAAGTTACTTTAGCCATATATTAGGCAGGATTCTCCACTTCCTATATGCTGAAATTTGCTCTTACTTCTTATCCCAGGAAGAATTTTACCGGAGTAAGAACCATAAAGCAGAACCAAATATTTGTCTGCTGACAGTCATTCTTTTTCTATGTAATTTTTTTCCCTGTCTTTTCAAAAGGACACCCTGGAGACCCGGCATAGTTCTCGAACTGAAATGTTTTGATGGAAAATGTGGGTTTTTTTCCCAGGAAATGAAAATTTCAGTGAGGAATGTCTGTTTTCAATAACAGGGTTTCTCTAAAAAAACCCCAACTAACCGGAGCATAAAGCATTTTTCAGTTTTTAGTAAATGACAGAAGAATTAATCCCCATCTGGAACACTTTGTTTAAAGATTTCCAATTGCCTCAAAAAGCTCCAAACCAACCAACCAAACCCTTTGGGAAAAAAAAAAAAAAAAGACACACAAATAACTTCCCTACTGCAGGTAGGTTAAAGTCTTACAAATAAAAGGCTGCAGGCCTAACAAACCCATACCACGTCTGTGTATTGCTATCAAAGAGCAAAGAAAAGCCCTGCTCAGTCCCCGAGTTTCAACTTCCTAATCGCACAACTGAAGACATACTACCATGATCCAGGCTTGCTTGAAGAATCCTGTAGAGTATGTACACATGGAGCCCACATATGTCATGATACGGCTCACTCTTTGCAGGACAAAGTCCATAGCTACCTGTGATAATAAATAAGTGCAGCATAAATCAGACAGAAACCACCTTTCTCTACCTGAGAAAACAAACTGGCCCAAAAGATATTAAGGGTGGGACCATTTATTCTTTAAAGGATCATTTAAGTTCCACAACTCTTATTTCACTTGCTGCACCACTGATACGAACACGAACAATTCCAGTATGTTAGCTGTGAGAGTGTTTCTAAGACATAGGACTTGTTTTCTAGGTGTTGGCCGTTGACCTATTTCATGAGGACCAGGAAAGAGCTTTCAGAATACCCTTCATCTAGAAAGTGTGGCAAGCTAGAAAGAACAAGTGGGCAGCCTCTGGGCAATAAAGGCTCTCTTCAGCAATGGCAGTACACTGAGCTATTCATCCTAAATACCTAGATAGCAAATTACACTTTAATTTACACGATAATCTTATCTAAAGACAGTATATCCACCTATACAGTACAGTTTCTAAAACACAAACCCAGATACACTCCAGAGTGTCTAATTGGCTCTGTCTGGTAATGTGTACGTATTCACACCTTACTTATACATAGAGGCAGTTTCCATCAAGCACTGCATGCTGTGGACTCACCAACTGTTTAGAATTAGATCTCGAAGTTCAACCACAGAAGGAATTGTCCCTCTCTGAGACTGAGGGACCACTGCTGCTAGCACAGGCTGATGACATGCATGTGCATTTCCAGAGCCAGTACCTTCCCTCTCACCAGTAGTTCTTCAGGTATACACCGTGGTTGAATTCATCACCAACAGCCATTCCCCTCTTGCCCTTTGAGTTACATTTTTCTTTGTATCCTTTCTGTGTACTTCTTCCCTTTCATTTTAAATAATTTATGTTTTCCCTCTCCATCTCAAAAATATGCCCTCATGTTTCTCTGGCTTTACCTATTAATTTAGAAGTCACAGAATCATAGAATCATAGCATGTGTTGGGTTGGAAGGGACCACTAAAGGTCATCTAGTCCAACCCCCCTACAATAAGAAGGGACATCTCTAACTAGGTCAGGTTGCTCAGAGCCCCATCAAGCCAGACCTTGAATGACTCCAGGGATGGGGCCTCCACCACCTCTACTGGCAACCTGTTCCAGTGATCAACCACCCTCATATTAAAGAACTTCTTCCTAACACCTAGCCTAAATCTACCCTTCTCTAGCTTAAAACCATTACCCCTTGTTCTGTTGCTACAGACCCTTGAGAGTAGATCTCCCCCTGCCTTCTTATAGGCCCCTTTCAGGCACTGGAAGGTCGTTATAAGGTCCCCCCAGAGCCTTCTCTTCTCCAGGCTGAACAGCCCCAACTCTCAGCTTGTCTTCCCAGGAGAGATGCTCCAGCCCTCTAATCATTTTCATGGGCCTCCTCTGGACACACTCCAACAGGTCCACGTCCTTTTTGTGCTGGGGGCTCCAGAGCTGGACACAGTACTCCAGGTGAGGTCTCACCAGGGCAGAGCAGAGGGGTAGAATCACCCCTCTCGATCTCCTGACCACGCTTCTTTTGATGCAGCCCAGGATGTGATTGGCCTTCTGGGCTGCCATTGTGCATTGGTGGCTCATGTCCAGCTTTTCATCTACTAGTACCAAGTCTTTTTCCATAGGGCTGCTCTCTGGCACGTCCTCTCCCAGCCTATATTGATAATGCTGGTTGCCCTGGCCCACGTGCAAAACCCTGCACTTGGCCTTGTTGAACTTCACCGAGGTTCATCTGGGCCCACCTTTCCAGTCTGTCCAGGTCCCTCTGGATGTCGTCCCATCCCTCTGGCATATCAGCTGCACCACCCAGCTTGGTGTCATCCGCAAACCTGAGGTGCACTCAATGCCACTGTCAATATCGTTAATGAAGATACTAAACAACACTGATGCCAGTATGGACCCCTGAAGGACACCAAGTCAGCAGGAGTTGACCTCCAAACTCATATGGAACCTAACTTCACTCCAACAAAAGTCTAAAAGCAAAACAACTCTTTTATTCCAGTCCCTTAAGACAGCTAAAGCTCAGTGAGAAAAATGGCCTTTTTGTTTTTTCTTTTTGTGTTTTATGAAAATATTGCGAACTGTAATCCCATTGCATTATGGAATACAAATCCCCACTCAGACTGATAAAACAACACAATGAGGTGTAATTTAAATGGTAACAGATTTCACATGGCTTATGTACTAGTTATATCAGTTAATTACGCATATAAAAAAAAGGACATAAAAGTCAGTAAGAGATGACTTTCTGTTTTACAAGCTGCGATAATATCAGTTAGCTCAATGTCATTAGATTCATTTGCAAGCTGAACTTTTTGGAGGAAAGGGAAGAAAAAGATAAGGAAGAAAATATGGAAAGAGGCTTAAAGGAAAAGAAAAAACAGCAGTGGGACGTAAGACCCATCAAGAACATGGAACTGTTAAAAAATATTTAGAGAGGACAGAAAGTGAATTAGGATCAGTTTACTGCATGTCTTGGATCACTTAAATGAAGGACAGAAATAGTAACATTATGTCAGATACAACTCAAATCTCTACTGTTATGAAGTGAAGATAGCTCCACTGAGATCAGACAGCTATACTGATTTATATTAGCTGAGAATATCATAGATCCTTATCCTAGCACAGCAGCAATAGGAGATGTTTATCAGGTCATGCTGAAGTAACCCAGACTAAAAGGCAGTTTTACTTTTCTTTCAATCTCTTTCTGTATTTAATTCCCCATTAATGTTATGGAAAACAGTTTGATTTTCAAAACATCCCCCTCAGCATTTTTTCCCCTTGGCATTTATTTTATTTACCTGAATTCCCTAAGGCTGATCCTTCCCTGCAGATGGACCTAATGAATCTTTCCAACAGTGCCTCTAAGACAAAAGAAAGTAATATATGTACAGATGGGACCGAGGCACTCCATCATCCATCCAAATAAGTGACCAGTAATGTGACCAAAACTATCCCCTTGAGGTTATTGACTGACCACTGTGAAGTCACACAAGGCTCAGTGTAAACAATAAATTTTATTTACTAAGGTGGTACTCTAGGAAAAAAAAAAAAAAGATTGGTTTAAGGGGGAATATAATAAATTATTTCTGACATGAATAAATTATACAACTGGAAGGCAAATTGCCATCGTAAATTTATCTGCCAAATTAATTTACCATGGGCCTCTAGCATGACAATAGGTGAAATGTTATACAAATGCATGCAGAGTAAACAGCATTTCTGCAGTGTGCCTTGTATCTTCTTCTGCACTCTCATTAAGCTGAAAGAATACCCACTACTCCCAAGCCAAAATGCTAGAGGGATTTCCAGTCCCAAGTTATTCTTTTGGTTTTGAGACCTAACTAATATGGAAGTAAATGAATTCTTGCATTGTTAGAAGTGGAAAGTAAAGTGTTTGCCAGTGTTATGTTCATTAAGAAAAATAAATGTTATAATCTTTCCCTCTAATATTCCTTTTAAAGAGGAACTAACTGATCTGTGTTCTCTTCCAGAGTCAGGTTTTAAGCTGGCCACTTGCTTTATCTTCTTTTCTGAACTGCTACAAGAATACAATAAAATTGAGAATTGTTTTCTTAACCAAAGTAAAATTTACTGCTCTTACTCTGAAAACAAAGGGAGTTTGATTGTCTTTTCACCTGGGCATTAATTCTGCAGACAGCTGAGCAATTTGATCCTGACCCAGCAATACATAGTAGCAATGCTAGTAACATAATAACTACGAACGGTGTTTTAGAGGTGCTCATGGGTGTGTTTTCTTGGCCCAGTACCAGATTAAACCCACAAATACAGTGGAGAGGAAAATCAAGATCTCTAAGTCTCAGACTAATATTCTGTCTGTAATATAAATTAGTTTAGATCACCACTTTGGAAAACCACCTACAAACTGCTAAATAGTTGTGCAGAGGGGTCATACTGAACAACCAACATATAGATTTATAGTAGCTAGACCTTTTAATGCACATGCACAGAATTTGAGCATTGGCTGAGAGCGTTAGGAACATAAGTGACACTGCTTTCCGTAGTGGTAGTGGAGAGACAAACTGCCCAGCTATCACCAGCTCTCTTGAACAGTTCCTATCTCCCCAAAGTCAGATTCTACATATGGCTTGGCATCTGAAAGGGAGTTCTCAATCCTCAAGCCTCTTTAGTTCAGATAAAGCAACATGGCAGGAAGTAACAATTTTGAAGCAACATTTACAATCTGCCATGTTTAAAATACAGTCTTGCATGAACAGGAAAAAAAATCTACTCACATCATTAAATAGAGCTTTATGTTTTATTGGGAAAAATAAGAAGAAAGAAAAAGAAAAAACAATAATTTATTGAATTTCAGAATCCATAACAATTGAGAATGGCCTGGGGATGAAAGGCACCCTCTGTGATGAGCCTTATGCATGTTTTAAAGGATTTTTTGTGTATCTGTGAATCAAGTACGGCTCTCTGAATGAAGAAGATCCTGGAGAATCTCAATAGATTTTTGACGGATTAGCAAAAAAGATTCTAGCATCCCTGTCTTCAGCTTATCCTTTACCGAAGGAAGCTAAAGGAAATACTCTATTCAGACTGACTCAACTGATTTTGGGGATGCTTCCCTTCAGCCTTCACTTCAGACAAGATAATGAACAGCTCTTTGAGCAGCAAAGTCACTTGTACTTGCTAAGATCAACCTAAGGAAAGGACTAGGCTAGGAGAGCAGAGGATCTAAGGCAGGAGCTTCCTGGCCTCCCAAGATTGGGACACACTGGTCTACATAAATCTCTAGGAAATAAAATCAAGCCATCTCCAAGCCAAAAAAAGCTTTTAAGTATCAAAGGCTTTAAAATAAATATCTCATAAGGTTTATTTAATGGATGTCTCCAAATGTGCACTTGAATCAGGCAAGGGGTAGAGGTGTTGATAAAGCAGCTCTTAAACTCCAGCCTTTTGTTTCAGCTATGCCTGGTAGTTTCCCTATGTGTCACAACAAATAACTGAAGAGTGCTAGAAAAATGAAAGCGGTGCTCTGCACCTTACACAGCCTTGATTTGATACTTCAGGTTGTGACATTGCTGAAGTTTGGTTGTTAAATTGGAAACACTCCCCATAACCACTAATGCAGAAATGTTTACTTTTCATGAAGGGGTTATAATGACATCAGAAATCAGTTACTTTCATGGAGGCTTTCAGAAACTCTGCAATTCTCACTTGCTTGAACAAAAGGCATTAATAAAGCTGTAGCTGTCAATATAAAAGTAATCAAACTGTGTGAGCTCCTCTCTGAAGACAACACAGGTCTATTAAGATTTACTTAGGCAGATGGACCAAGCTAATGCATAGTCATTGGAGACAATTAAAGGATCTTCATCTCCAGGGATAGAGGACCATGTTATTTTTTCCAAATGTCCAGGAGAAGAATGAGTGAATTCAAAGGAACATATTCACATTTAGGTCTGGACTGAACTCCCAACAGGGCCATGTCCTGAAGCTATAGAGGCCATGCCATTTGCACAATCCTAGTTTTTGCTTTGGTGCCCTGACCTTTGTGTATATGCTAAATTCAAAAGCTTTCCACTACATCTGGCAGACAAAAAGAAGATGAAGAAAATTCATTTTCCCTTTCGTAACAAAACAGAGCATTTAGCATTCCACACAAATTAGAACCAGGAAATAGGGATCGCATCCATTAATTCAATTTAATTCCAAATGTTTTGGGAAGGATTTTCATCAGCCAATTTCAAAGCAGTAAGTCGTGTAAGAGTTTGGAACTAGTCTTTACCAATATAACTATAACTCTATTAGTTCCAGTGAAGATATGACAATTTACACATATTTACAGAATATGAGGTCTAGAAATAGGTGTTCTAATTCCTACCAGTCCTTCTCCCATCTTTGCTTTGTCCTGCTAAACTTTGCTCAGAAAATGACCTTGAGTACAACTGCTCCTTCCATTGTTAACCCTCTGACCTTCTAAACTAACATCCTTTGCTCTTTCTAATTCAGAACGTTTCTGGGTCTTATTAACTAAACAGGCCAAGTGACCGTTCCCAACTGAAACTAGAGCCTCTGACAAGGGGGCCATTGTTTTCCAGGCTTCCTCCCTAGTACTAGATCTGTAGATTTCAGACTGAAAATGAATAATGCAGACATTCTTTGTCTAAACATTACCTGGAAAGCATCAAGATAACTCATGTCACTTCCTCGTCAATTAAGATTAGAGGAGTCATCTCTAGGGATCTAAAGTGATTGCAATTTTCAAACTGGGATGCTGAAATTTGTAGCAAACTATATGACAAGGCATCTAAATAAAAGAACCTCAGTCTTCAGAATTAATAATAATTCTAACTTACACTGCTGTCAGTAAAAGGACAGGGTACTCAGCACCTCTGTGAACTGCAATATTGTTTTAACTAAGTGCCTCACTATACAATTAGGTGAATAGCTGAAAGCGATCAAATTTGGAAATTACAAACAAAATTCTCAAAAGAAGATGCTGCATTTAGGCTTCTACATTTACAGTCTGGGATCCATGTGGTTTTCAAAAGTGCTCATGAGCAAAGTACCTATTTTTGAAAATTCTTTCCCTTTTCTTTAGGTAAGACATAAGAAGTCTGACGTTGTGAATGGCTGTACAGGTTGAGGGATCTTCATATAACACATCCTGGAGAAGGAGAAATTCTGGCCAAGATACTGGGGCATACTACTAAGGGCTTCAGCCCTTAGGAACAGCAGCCATATTTTTACATTCTTGAAACCCATTAGTACAAATAAGTCACTTTCTACAGAATTTATCTCATTTTTCTCAAGAGCCCCTTCCTCAAAAGAGCCCAAAATCTAAGCAAAAATAAATCAATTCTGGATGTCTCAAATTATCTTTGAACTCCTCTTGTTTCAAAGATAATGGCAATAAATTTACTGGAGTACTAAGGAGGCTGTAGTTTCTCCCATCAGCACCACCTAGTGCAGAGCATGCTTCATGTCACTGCACACACATGTAGCTCTTCCATCTGCATCCCAGATGCATTCAGCCTTGAGCAGTTTCCTGTGAGCATCTTCCATCAATAATGTCAACAGGAAAAACACGGGAAAAAGGCAGGATATTATGTCAAGTAATTTCAAGATATCAACTCTCAAAGTAAGGCTAGGTGGAACAATGCAAATGAATTTCAGGAGGGTGTTTTCATAAAAGTTGACATACAAACAATAGAAAGTTTAATATATAGGTACACTATTAAAGGGGAATTGCTAAACTTTAAACCTGGTTTTACTGATGTAATCGCTCTACTCTTCAGAACAGAGGTTACATAAAAAGGGGACACAGTGAAGCTGGAGGGATATTTAAATTTTTATTTTAATGTAATAGTGATTTATGTTGCAAAGAGCATCAACATCTTTCAATTTCAGAAATCTAAACAGCAATCTGAAACCACCGATTTTAAAGCAAGAAGCTACACACTTTTCTTTTCCAGTAATTACTGTGGGTCACTGAATAAAAAGCACTCTCCTCATCTGAACTCAGTTTCTGCCACCAGTGTGTCAGACAGCTATGGCTTTCCAACCCATGCAAGAGATTCTCCCTTTACAAGAGAAAAAAAAAAAAAAAAGAAGAAAAGAAAAACAAAGCAGAATAGCACTGTTTGAGCACTGTTTGTTCTATCATTTAGATTGTTTGTGTCTGGGCAGATAGTTTATAAAAGCAGAAATGTCATTCCCAAAAGGAAAATTCAATAGTTCCATGTAAACAGCCAGACCTAAATCACAGGCAAGAGCCTATGAACACAGACAACACTAATCTTTTTCAACCATGCACTGTTTTTTAATATTGCATAAAAAAGGCCCTCCCAAGACCAAAGTCCCCATTATGCCAGATGCTATAGATGTAATTCTGTCTACATTTTTTAATTCATAAATAATTGTGAATGATATTTTATTGGCACAAACAAATCAATGTATATATCTGGGACCCAGAATCTCTTCTAAAATGAAGGCTACAAGCCTAGGCAGAATTTCTAAAGAGAAATGGAGCCCATATGTCAACGGCATAACTTCAGATTCTCACAGCTGGAAATGAAGAAATTGTACTGTATTGACTAATTTTGATTTTGCTTAATGAGCTATGACAGAAAGTCACTAAGCTGAATGCATCTTCCTTTCTGGACCAGAAGGGGTTCTGCCCATAATGCCACTAACTTTGCACGGACTCTCTCTAATGTTTTTGCTGTCGTCGTTTTCTGAATTTCCATGATCTATGGCCAGAGTAAGTAGTAATGAAAAGACTAACTTAGAGTGAAAGAGAGAGAGCTCAGTAATGGAGGCTGCTTCCCTGAACAAAGGGATGTTCCACTACAAGAAGCAAGATTACTGGGAGGGTTGTCTATGATCTAAAAAAGGAGGGCAATATCAAGGGAACTAAACTGTATTCAGATTCAGGAATCTGAGCTTACTGTCTGTTGAGGACTTGATACACTACGGATTGCAGTAGACTGTGGCATAGGTGGCATAATCCTTAGGCAGTCAGTTTATGGGATACCAAATACCTCTGCTTCCAGGTGCCAAATATGGAGCTGTACCTGCAAAGTGAGAAACTGACGGGTAGCAGCATTGATCAATGGAGGGAACTAAGAACGGGACAGGATTCAGCATCTTGTTTCAGTCACGTAGGGATGGTGCCCTCCTGGCAAGGTGCACAAGAACAGACTGTGACACCAGGCACAATTATCTTTGTCTACTGTCATTCATGTGAGAGGTTTGCTGGTCTTCTCAAGTGACACCAACAAACCTCTCTGTAAAAGAATAACACCTTGCTACTTATGATTTTGAGATATCCCAGCTCCAGAAACAATATTTGCCGTTGGGAAATGGACTAAGCATCACAAACTTAATACTTGAATATTTACAATAACTCATTAGAACAATTACAGACATAAAAACACAAGTTCCCCATCCCTCTTAAGGTAAACAGCATATAAATTCCTCCTTACTTTCTGCCGTTAAATCAGACCTTCATTCTGATGATTTACTTCTTGCTTCAGAAAGACACTGCCTGTAGCTGTGATTAGACAGAATATACTTTCACAACAATCTCTAATGCACTTCCCATGTTTTTTAGTCTAATGACTGTGACAGCCTAGTTTGCTGCTGGCTAAATGTTTCAAATTCTGTTTTATCTGACAGTTCTAAAGGCTGGGTTGTGCCACACTCGCATGCAGCGAGCAGCATGACACTGACTATATATAGTATGCCACACCACTAGTCACTTTGAGTAAGAAAAAAACCCCATAAATATATGTAATGTATTACTGGCTTAAGCCGTTATCTCACACATCTGAAATAACTCACATAGCCAGTACAGCTGGCCCACATTTCAGATGGGAGTTCCCAACCTTGGAAAAGCCTAGGAAGAAAAATAGGTGAAGTATTTGACCAGTCATACTGTATGATCCTGCTGAGGGAACCAGATGGCTCTCAAATGTCATTCCTTCCTGTGGATGCTGTGACATTAATTACATCTGACAAGAAGACTAGGTGTGCCACCATGCTAAATACAAAACAGACTCACAATGGCCATGAAAAGCAAGACAGGAACAGAAAGGATAAGTGACACTCTGAGAAGACAGACAGGCAGCTGACTGCCTACGTGGGACACTAACTAAAGCAGTACTGGTGGTATGCTTCCCGAAGCAAGAAACAAAAGCCCTCAGTACCTTGCAGGATCTGTAACTTGCTTTTTTTTGTCACAGACCTTAGCTCTTCCCAATAAGCCCACTTACTAAAGCTGGAAAAAAAAAAAGAGCTGCACCATGGTCTCCCAATTGTAAATGTGTAGCAAAAGTGGATGTAAATAGTATGTAAGGCCAGAGAGAAAGCTAGAGCTCATATAACACTAATTAAAGGCATCACAGTCCTGACTATTATTACATCAAGAAGACTGTTCATTGCTGCTTGTCACAGCCCAATAGCAGCACATCAACACTCTGGTTTCCAAATAGATTAAAACCTTTCATTTCCTGGCCTTGGGCACTGACAACAATAGAAAAGAGGAGGTCATTTAGTCGTGATATCACTGCTTGGAGTAGCTCTGCTCAATTGACTCTCTGTGATCTCTACACACCATGTAATGTTGTAGCAGATGAGAATATTAGAATAGCTCTGTGTGCATGTGTGGAAAGATGATTAGAGTATTAGAAACACTTACTTTACAAAGCCATCAGGTGGACAAACCAACACATTGTAAGAGTTTGTAAGATCTTGGCATCTGCCTCAGGCTAATTGTTTCACTTCTGGGACAAAAATAAATAACTGATATTTGGAATTTTATCAGAAGAATACTAAGAAAAATCACTTCCCTTAGCCTGCAACTTAAAAGAATAGTACTGTAAGAATATCTACTTGAATGTTATCTTTACATAATACTGATAGAATTTAAAGGTGTCACAGACTAAGAAAACAAATCATATCTGTTAATGATTTTCCTACAAATTCCTGCAAATGTAAAGAATTGGAGAAAAAACATTCTTCTGATGTTCTTTTCAACTTCTTTGCTCTCTGAAATATAGGGTCCAGTAAATTCTGGTGTCTTCCTCAAATTCTCTTTGGAGTCAGCTTTGCCCCATAGGGCTACTTTCAGTTTAGAGATGGAAGGAAAACCTAGTGAATCTTAACCAGGACTATGCATGGTCACTATGGTCATCCATGAGCATGCAGTAGCAGCATCACAGCATTTAGTTGTTTCACATTCCCTTTTATATCTTTACCAAATAAGCATTGAATAAAAAAAAAAAAAGAGAAGTGGTAACAAAGCCACAGACTTGCAGGAGGAATCCGAACAGCACTCACTTCAGTGTTAAATGCATTGCTTTAAATTGATTTGGTTGTCTGCCAGCTGTATCTCACCAGGGTGCATATTTACAGCAACGACAGGAAGGCAAACTCACACTTTGAAGCAAGGTGCCAGAACTGGAATTTAATAACAAAAAAAAAGGAAATAAAAATGTTTAAATCCTTGTTAGATCCACATACTCACACGAAAGCACAGTGACAGAATGAGCCTCTAGGTCAAGCAAGAATAGAAAATAAAGAAGAGACTACTGCATTTGCATGCTTCTAGAGGAAGCCCTGTGATATAAGGCACTGCGGGGGCAATGTGGCAGCAACACAGACTTCCACTGCAGATGCTAATATGGTCTGCTGTTTTAGGAAATCATTATTTCTCTATCACTTGGATCAGTTCTATGAAGAGTAACTCCTACCAAAATGGATGTCATTGAACGGATATCTAAGAATTTCACCTGCCAAAAAGACAAATTAATCTTTCACATACACATACTTCTGTATAGAGCATCTCCTCACCATCCTTGCCTAACACACAGAACAGTGCAATCCTACAACCATAATAACAATACTTTATCTATGAAACTGATTTCACTGTTAAGCAAGCTTTTATAGAAAGGGAGTGTTTTAGCTGGAACAATATGAAAATTGAGCAATTTGCTGTCACTTAAATGCAATTAAATGCATGTCACATTCACGTACAAAGGATATTTTCCCACCAACTTAGACAGGTAATCTTAAATGAACGAAGTCTTAATGCAATCGAAAAGGAGGGAATATACTCAAAGGGGAAAGATAAAGAAAAGCAGCTAATTACTTATTAGTGCCACTTTCAGAGTTTAAGACACATTTTTTTACATCAGTCTACATAAACAATCATTTTTCACCCTACACCATTTCAAAAATAAACTTTAGTAATCTCTTAAGTTTTTAGTTCTTTGTTACTCCACAGTAGTTAGTGGTAACTTTCTGATAGAGCGTAATACATACAGAAACAGATCTTTACCCACTATACAAATAAACAAACTGAACAGAGATGTACTATTCTTCATCATGGCAATGAATTTCACCTGCTGTTGTAAGAAAGTCTAAATCTTAGACTTCAAAGGAGCTCTTTTTTTCATTGAAATGACTAAATCCAATCATCTCTCAATGATTGCATGATTTTCTGTGGCCACAAGAGCTACTTCTAGTTTATTTAATGATATTTAATTAAGTCTCCATTAACGTTTATTTTTAAACAGTTTCATCATTACTAAGAATGCCTACTATTAACTGCAAAGAGGGTAGCCCTAGGCACAGGGAGATCAAAGATTAAAAAATCAGCTTATTGGTTCAGTGGTGCAATTTTATATCTCTATCAGTCTCTAGAAGTAACTAATGGTGCAGTATTATAGTTCTCATTGTATATGAGTTTAATTATGCTAATTATTTATAGCTTTCTTACCCCAGTGATTAAAAAACATGAGCTGATGGATGTAACAACAGTCAGGGCATTCACGCACAGGGATCTATTTACTTCATTTGTAATGCATGTTAACATGATGATACATCTGTTATTGTTACTTTACAATAACATATGTTATTGTTACTTTACAATCCTTTAAAGGATACTGACTTTGAAATGGATCCAATGATTTCATCTGGAGATTATTTATTATATATTCATAATTCAGGATAGATTTTCCTACCCTTACTCAGAATAGCTTGTATGCAATTTCTCAAGTAACAATCAAAACCAAAGAGGCTACTCCAAGAGCAATACACTGTTGCATGTGAAAAAGATACCAGCCCACAACTGTTTTTAGCATGCAGAACCTATTATACTGAGTGACAGAGGATAAAAGGGCCAGAGTTCGTACCTATGAATGGTCTTGAGAGTGACGACAAGTAACTTATGCTTAGCATGATAAAGAGACGAGAACAAGTGAGCCTGTGCAGATGTCAGAATTCTTATAGCAAAATCATTCTGGATAGAGGAATCCAAATCATCAAGACAGAGAAAAGAGTATTATAGCAACAGAGACTCAAGTCCCAGGATGAAAGTTTAGCCCTGCGGCTGTCATTATCATAGAGGTACTATGGGAAAGACTCTACAGGCATGTAATAAAATAGAAAAGAGGCAAGTCAAATGTGAAGTCCAAGTCTGAGAAACAGACCTGAGAAATACACCAAATGATTATGTTTTCCTCAGTGACTGGGAAAGACAAAGAAATGGGACTTAAGGCAGAAAGAAAGAAGACAGAGTATAGGGAATATAATGAGCTTTTTTTGGCTAGGTTCAACTTCAGCTGGTTGTGAGGCCCTAAGGAAAAAAAGGCAGATCTAGGAGATATGAATACAGTGATTCCAATTGAAATTCTAGGGGGAAATGACACTACTCAGAGATAATGTAAGATGAGCAAGAAAAAGAGGCTATTTACTTCAACAAATATGCTTTAATAATTATATGCTGTTAGTAATTTTACACTCGTTTTACAATGTCAGTTCTACCAGCAAGTACAACTGAACAACTATAGCTACATGCAGAATGTATTTCCTTTGAAACAGCAGGGAGTCTGAAACACCAAGGGGACATTTGCCTCTAGGCAGAGATGGGGATCTCCAGAAGAAATCTGCAATTACCTACTAGAATGGGGTCCTTGGATTAATTCTGAATCCTGAAGTTTGTTCTTCCATCTCTATTTCAGCTATATGTTTAGAGCCTGATTTTGCAATGCTCATTGTCTTGTGGTGCAAACTTTATCTACACTCCACATGAATCCTTTATCACACACAGGCTTCATATAGGATGTGAAGCTATGCCTGTTCTACATTCCTGGACCTCTGACATCAGTGCTTTTAATTACAACAATTTTGCAAGAAAATATGCACCTAAACCACAAATATTATGCCTACAGCATTAATTTTTCCAAGTGTGTGTGTTTGCAGTGGAATACACTGCAATGATATTAACATTCTGAACATCTTAACCCTGAGATAAACACATCTCTGATTAGAATTCAGTATATGGTGTATGTTTCAGAACATGGGTCGTGGATTTTGGTTTCATCAGAGGTGAAAAAAATATAGCCATTCCAAAAGGGAAAGGTTACAGCTGTTCTTGCAAGGAGTGTGGCACAATGTCAAAAAAATGTATTGTCTTGACAGGATTGCGTTAGGGCAGGAGCATCTAGCAAACCCTAGGATTTCTCATCTTTTTTCAGACAGTTACCTAGAAGAGGAGGCGATGAAGGAAACTCTGGAAAGAGGGTTAATCATGATCCCTAGCCACGGTATATGCTGCAGCATCAGCTCATGGAGAGCAAGCTGCAGCAATATCATAGGTAGCAGAGAGCACGCCCACTGTCTTTTCATTCAACCCTCCTCTCCCCTACTAAATATGTTGAAGTTCTGGTTCCCTGGAGCACAGTATCTGTCCATACCACTGAGCCTGTCTCCTCTTGCCTCAGCAAGGTGGTCTTTGTGGCTTGCACTAGCTAGACTCCCAACACAGAGAAGCAGGTAAAGAAAGAAGCAGTAGCCTGGGGCTGTTTCCTTTCTTCTTGCAGGTTGCAGCAGTCTGAGAAACTTCAGATCAGCCTGAGAGGATGGTCATTTCCACACTAACTCAGCGTGCATCTCAGGTTGCCCTGCTCATCTTCCCTTTTGCTTGTGGACTGCCTCTCAGATCTGCTTTACTAACCAAAACATTGTCCAATTAGGTTTTCAGCAATTTGCTGAAAAGTTGGTCAATGAAGTGCTTGGAAGGACCTGGATTCTGTTTTTCAAGAGATTTAATTCCTTCAAGGGCAGAGCCTGTCTTTGCTGCCTCACACCTCCCTCTTGAAAATATCAGAACATTTGGGAAACTGTCATATTGGATTTTGTTACCATGCTCTAATGCAAGGAGATTGGAAAGTGACCCGATTCATACAAAAATCCACCCCAGACCAGCAACAACAAAAAGAATTTGTGCAGACACCAATGCAAAGATGGCAAAGCAAAGGACACTGTGTTTACTTAGCAAGCTGATATTTTCTTCAAGGAGCTAGACAATGTAAAATCCAGACAAACTCACTCTGTTAACAATTGAATATTGTCCACTTGCTTTTGGAGGAAATATAGTTCTCAAATTCAATATATTGATCACTAAAGACAACAAAAAACCTTTCTGCTTTTATTCAGTCTTTCTAAGGTAAAACTGTCCACTGAAACCCATGACTTAGAGTCCACATCTCTTTAAATAAGCACCCTATCAGCAGTTGCAATAACGTGTTTCTATTACCACACACAATAAACCTAGAAAATTCCCATCTCTGGAAAAGCTGTTCTTGCTGTGATTTGCACAGAAGGAAAAGTGAATACACATGCAACACAACCAGCCATGGCTGACACTGCACTGAGGATAAACAGCCAGCCAGGTTTACTACTCTTCCACTTACAGGGTTAGGAGGAGGATGGCTAGATTCTAGCTATCCAAGACTTAAGGATCCAAAGTATGCCAGATTGCAGCTCACATTACTAATTCTCCTTTAGCTTTTGTACATTACTCTCCCAGCAAAGGCCTTCTCCTGTGCATTGATCAGTACCTCAGTAGCCGAAATGAGGCACAAGAAGCAGTATATGGAAATGGGAGATGACTGGTCCTTGATAGTTACACTGGAAATCTGTAGTTTGTTTTTTTCTTCACATTGTAAATTATTCCAATTCTAAACATGTGCTGGAAAAGCTGCTTTTCAAAATCTAAAACTGCTGCAGAGGATCATGTGCCAATATTAGACCACCGGCTATGAAGCCGAATATCTCATTCTCTCTTCTGATGTTTGATAGAGCACTTTTTATAGAGACAAGTGACTCTTCTCACAGAGGGCCCCAAAACCCACACACACTTCATCAAAATACATGGAGACTCTACCAGGAGCATCCCCAGTTCAGGAATTGAAGAATCTGGCCTAAGCAAAAAATAATCCTTAAAACTGATTCTTCATGATTTGGGCAACAATCCTCACTGAGGAGATGAGAGAGGGCTTTTATTACCTTCACCTCTTGTTATTAAGGCTCAGAACCAGCAAAATACACCAGCATTGTGCTTCAAAATACTTCAGTGCTAAAACACTCAGTGTATGCTTAAATACTCTCCTGGATCAGGACCTGAGCACACTTGGATGTACTTAGTTCAACAGTGTGAAAGAGACAGACAAACCCTTCTACTCTCTGAGCATTCTCATAAAATCCCTGTTTATAATGGCAGTCCAGACAGGACCACTGCTGTCCCTTCTCCTATTCAGTACTGAGCTACTGGGCCAAAACTATAGCTCTCTGCTTTCTAAGACTGTGTTCGTGTGGGCAAGAATTGGACATAGGTTCATCTGTTTGCACTAGACTGGTGATGCTGTGCTGGCCAACACTCACATATTTTAACTACCACCTTGCTCAGTGGTAAAACTTATACAATACAGCTTTTATGTCAAACTGCCAGTTACAGACTGGTACCAATTCCATATGCTATTACTGCGATACACTGTATAGCACAGTTAATAGCCAGTGAGGACACTCAAGTTGAAGTGTCCCAGTCTTTTTTATGGTGACCACAGCACTTCAAACAATAAATTGCTAAATCTCTGCCAGTAACCAACATATGAACTAAGACTAGTAGCTGAGAGCTACTGACTGTACTTCATGAAATCTGATGGTGCGTTGCAAGGGCTTAAAAGATCACTCTCTTCATTCTTGACCTCAGAAGTTTTGGGGTCAGTGGGTAATTGTTTTCATGCAGGATCAGCTCTGGCCTAGGTGTCATTACAGAAATGTTGTGCACAACTTACCTCCATTAGGCAGCATCGAGAGCTGTAGCTAAGTGGTGCAAATACAGCTCAGTACAGCTGCATAAACTAGTTGTTTCCTTTCAGATGAACGCAGGAGGCACTGGCAAATGTGCAGCGCAAAAGCCACTTCACGAACACTTGTCAAACATCATACAATAAGCATATTTAGGGGCTCCCCACCCTTAGTATCTCTAAGTCTACTCTTGACACCACAGGGAAAATCGTACTCTCAGTATTTTCAATGCATCCATCTCTGCAAGAAAATCTTTTCTCAGGAGTTTCCCACCATGGTTTTGGGAACTTGCAAGTCCAATTTAGAAGGGACACTTGCCTTCTAGATGGCATTTCCAAGCCACCAAAATTCAAGAATCTCCTACCAAGAGCACAGGGTTCCAGGTGTCACTTAATAAACTAACTCAAATGTTTAAATTCCCAAAGGATAGGTTTTCTTGTCAGGGAAAATACACAGAACTGAAGATTTCCTTGGGATCACCGTGTTCCAATTCCAACACAGTGTTTTGTGCTGTTGGCGACAATCCTCCAGTCACAGTGATCAATCTGAAATTCAGTGAAAGCAGGAGGAGCTTTTCCTCTTTTTCTTTGGTTCTGTGTCTGACTTAAAAAGCTTGAGACCTAGATGATGATGACATCACATACAAAATCTATTATTCCCTCACGCTATGCTTCTGCTCGTGTCAGTAACACATTGCTAAACACAGGTGGACCAAACTGTCAAACAATCATCTCATTAGACGTTCAAGAATTTTTTTCATTATATGAAACACCCATCACTGGTACAATGTCAAATGTGAATGAAGTACTTAGGACGGGAACTCACAATAGCAGGGGAAAGTGTACAGCGTGTTATATGAGGTATTTATGGAACTGGTTCAGTAGACGCTTGAACATGTGCTCAGGACCTAGTAAAATCTCTAAGACATGAACGCATGCTCTTGCTGCACAGAAATAGTATGTTGAATCACCACTGTAAAATGGGCTTTCACAGCCAGCAACCGGCACAATGATTTAACAAACTTACATGGTTTGATTCAAGCATCTCATCCAGAGGGAGCAAATGTAATGTTTCATGATGTGCCATGCTTAGTCCTCCTCCTGCTGACTTCCATGGGAGACAGAGCATGCAGAGCACTGGCATTTATCCTCCAGCATAGCTCTTCTGTGTAAGGTTAATACCGTCAACTCGATTCACAAGGCTTTGTGAGCCAGACAGGCAAACTGAAGAAGAATAAGCCTCTCTCACAAGGAGACAAGAACACGAAAGAGGTTGCCCAGCAAAGTCATCAAAGCAAACAGCATGAATGAGACAGTGTTGATGAAGACAGAAGTGGCATTGAAGGCTGCAATAACAAAGTGGGGCAGTGACATGAAGATAAGTGGCAAAGTAATTGGCTGGTTGAGCCAAGTGTATCCATATAGTCTGTCTGCCAGCAACCCATGCAAATAGATACCAGGCATTGAAGATCTAAGTGCCTATTTATGTAAATATATTCTAGATGGTGACACAAAAATACATAGGAACAAACACTTACTAAATACAACTAGAGGCTTCTGAGGGTATCTGTGCTAATTATTACAAACCTTCTTTGCATCTACTGCCAATGAATGAAGGGTTTTCTTCCTGAGTTGTCTTACTAATTATCCTCAAAAGCCAGAGTTGAGCCCTATATATTTGATCCTGTAAGAGTTTTCATATCAAAAAGACTCTTGAAATCACAAAAGTGCTACACTGCCAGGCCAGTTTCTGGCTCCCCACTCCAGCAAAAAAAACGGCTAAAATCTAGTATTAGCAGCTAAGTGGATTGTCAATTTATAAAGAGAATCCCTGAGAAGCATAAAATTAATAACATTTTACAGTGGAGCAAATAACATATCCAGAGACTGGAACCATGATGCCTTCATTCCACCATTACTGAATTGTAAGCAGCTTGGTCAGGCAGAGAACGTCCTAGAGCAGTTGGAGAAAACCCCTTCCCTCCTCCCTGTCTCGCAGTTCAGCAACTGATTCAAACCTATTCTGCATGGATAAAAAAAAAAAAAAAGACGCTTTTTCTTGTCTTCTTTGCCACCATCCATCATAACTTTACATGACCCTGATGCAAGCAGAAGAACTAGCATTCTGGGCAAAAAAAGTGCATGGGATCCCTGATGCCTTCGTACTCTTGCTTTCTGAGAATAACACCTTGCTTTACGCAGGTAGTAGCTGCAGACATTCATTCACACTTGAGAACTGAACATCACTTGGGTGATATTTGGCATAAAAAAGCCTACCAATATGCATAATGTACAGTATTTTCTTCTATTTGGTACAGATACCAAAGCAAAAAGTACACCATCGGGCTTAACACAGTAGCTTAGATAATGTGCTCATTATTTAGTTACTCACAACTGAACAGCCAGTTATTAACTGACAGCCAAAAATGTTTTTCTAGAGTTTGAGTACTTCAGTTTTGGTACATAAGGTCATAGATCAGGATCTTACTAGCTGTCATGTATATCTGAAGCCACAATAGCACAAGGGCCATACAATAATTTTGGTAAAACACATCACCAGAGAGAAAAGTTTTGCTGCTAAATTTGAGGTATGGTTTGAAAATGTGCTTTCAAAAAGCAAGTCCAACTACATGCATGATGTTTTAGAGGGCCTTATCTCAATCCTGACAAACGAGCACCAGATGTTTCTTTTATCGTACTTGCATTTTATATAGTCATTCAACATTTCAGGCTCATGTTAAGGTCTTAGAAACTCTCTCTGACCCACCTCTCACCCTATTAAAAAAAAAAAAAAAAAAAAAAAAAAAAAGAGAAGCTGCAAGACAGAACAAAGTCAAGAATAAAATATAATAATTCTGATTAAATACAGCCAGCAAATAAACAAAGGAAGAACTGAAGCCTTTCCACGAGGAGAAAGAGACAATAGGGTGAGAATAACCTCTGGGTTCATTATTATCAAGCACAGACCAATTGTTAAAAAATCTCTCATGAAGAACAATGCTTTTTTTGTTTGGTTTTTTGTTTATTATTCCTTTCAAAACAGTTGTGCTCTGGAAGGTCCCCTTTGACCTATAAATGCCATAAGCAGGAGATTAAAAGGCCTGTAATTACATCTAACCATTCTGGCTTCTCTGCAGGTGATGGTGGGGATGAGGTTGCTTCCATGGAGGAGGGAGTATAGCTCTTAGGATTTGTTTGTTTAATTAACCCTACAAGGACATCTTGGGGTGGAACTGCATAGTGACAGTAAGAGAAAGGTTTGTTCCTGTAAGTGCTGAGTATTATTTTCATTCCCGTTCAGCTTAGTCTCTGGCAGTTTTGACTTTTTTTTTCCATTTTATTCTGTCTTAACTGAATACATGCAAAGGCTTGCTTTCTTGCTCAAGAAGCAACTTAACATTTAAGTGTAAGCTTAAAACAATGTCAATATGTAGGTACACAGAGTTAGAGCACATACTAAGAGGCTGAGAAAAGGGTTCCGTTCCTCGATCTACCACTGACTAAATTTGTCACCTTGCTTCAGATTTCACCCATCTGTGAAATGGGACAATGATCCTTCCTTAACTCACAGGACAAGAATGTCATTAATACTTGGGCTTGGTTTCAGATTCTTGAAAAAGAGCTTTTCCATTATATCATTTCCCTGTTCTAGCTAGCACTTGGACTAAAGATGTGAGTGTAGTTCCAACTCTATATCCTATGAAGTCTGATGGCGGGGTGTGGTGTCATCACCTGGAACATGCAGTGCCTTTACAATGGATGTTGTGAAAAATAGGGCAAGAGACTGGTTTAAAGTAAAGCCTTCATTTGAACCTCTGTGAACTCCAGGGAAGTTTATACTTGACTCCATATCCCAGTTTAGCTGCTCGATAGACAAACCTATCAGTGAAAAAGCTTAGGAAGTTGCAAGAAAAGGGAAGAGAGGGGACTGCAGCTGAAAAAGAACAAAGAAATAAGTGAGCAGAGGAAAAGAAACAAAAGCCCAAAGTTTATCAAATCTGCATACAAGCAACCAGACTAATTTAAAAAGTGGAACTGTAGACTGTACTAGGATCTGATTTTCTGTGGTTCTCACTTTTGCCTCAACTACCCTGACGCTAATGCACTACAATACTGATGGATGCATTACATATGCTTATACACTGTCTTTCAAGAAAAAGGATACATGTACGATGTGTAACTGTCCTCCTGGAATCTGATGGAGGGGACAGATATCAGAAATGAATGAGCAAACAGTGCAAATGCCCTCCCAATTCACTCCCAGGAATGCAGTCCCTTAATGGTTTCCTGAAGGCACATCAGGCAACATAAGCAGAGGATTCTTTACTCCTGCCACAACTGTTCAGAATCCCCGTACACAGAAGGATGTGGAATGATTAATGTTTCATTGTGAATGGCAACCCGTTGCTACTGGAAAGAGGTGGAGATTATCTTGATGCTGCTGCCCCACAATGGGCAGATGGTATAAATCTGCACACAGACTCCAAGCTCTCTGAGAAGTTGCCCTTTGTTTCTGCAGTGCCTGCGGGTTTCTGTGACTGATCCTACATTGAACCCTAAGACAGAACATCAAAACCCAAATGGAGGGATCAGCCCTGAAAGGGACCTATAAATTAACCCAGCCCTCTGCAGGTACAGTTGTATTACGCAGCCCCTTTCCTAAACTGACAGGGTCATTCCATCTTGATAACCGCATGATCATGTATTAGCCACTTTGGCACACACCACACATAACTTCAAATGCCATTATCATTTTCCTCAAACCCACTAGCAAACTAATTATTTAATGTGGAGAAAGGAGAGCAGTTGGCGTCTGACAACATTTGAATGCATCATTTACTTGCAGAGCTGAAGCTCCCAGTTAATTACCTAGCCTTACTGTTTCATGGAGGTCCATGTGTCTTCAAGACCTTAATAACTGAAGGCTTACTAGGCATTCATCTTCTCTGTAAGGCTGGGCAGGTGTTGAACTGTGAACGCTGATCTGAATTGTGATCACAATAGCTGGCCACAATGGCAATCAGCCTATTATTTTTGGAACGAAGTGTCTTGCTCTCATTTTGCTCTCCAAAACTGAGCTTTGGGCTAGGAAGTGCCTTTTGCAATATTTATATGGCATCTCAAAGCCTTGACCTAATTCACTTCTTCGTGTTAGCACAATACCAGAGTGGTCATACTAGTTTTAAATACATCAGGTTTTTCCCTTGCACCACTGTTTAAAAACCTGACATTTAAACACATATGCACCCATGAAGTATTATTCTGATTAGCGTTGATATATTCATATAGACACAAAGCGTGTTGGTGCTCCATAACAAGGATAAACATATAGAAACATGCTCTCAGTCACCATTCCAAGGGGGCAGTTTATCTGTAAAACATGTGGCACACTACTTCAGATTATCCTCTCGATGCACCAAAGCAGCATCTAATCAGCTTTCACTCTAATAAATAGAGATTTGTGTCATAAGTGATATAGGAAATAACCCACCATCTCACTCTGCACTCGCAGCTTAACAATAACAATATTTTCCTGTGACGGGCTAAGGTGTTCCACGTACAAATTAAACGCTAGTGAGCAAAAGAACACTGCATGATGTGAAAACTCCGATGGAATTAGAAACACTTTGTCAAAGATTATATTACAGTACTGCAGTACTCTATATGGAACTGCAAAACCAAATCCCAATAATCTGAACATAAGGTGAGGGTATTACATTTTAAGTATAAGTTAAAATGGAAGAATTCTTAGGATAATCCTGGTAACAAATAGAATAATTTCTCATACTTTTGGAAAATGCTTACCATTGCATCACTAAGAAAATGAGAATTTCTGAAATCCAATGTATTAAAGCAGTATATACCTTAAAATCCTCTCAAAGCCCAATCCAAATAATCAGAGAACTAAGAATTCTGTAAATATATGTAAGAGTTTTACCCAGATTTTCATTGTGACTGCAGAACTGTGATAAGACACATTAGTAATTCCTGTTTTGGTTACTTTGCTTACTCAGACAAGCTCTATTGATCTCAAAGAGCCTTGTGTACACATAAAGAACGATTAAAGGCTGTGAAAGGCCACTGATCCTTTTGTCTTTAATTTTAAGCCTCAGGGAATCAGATTTATTCTTCTGAACTTTAATTCTGACATTTTTTTTCCAATTCTAGCTCAAGCAGATACAGCAACTCGAAAAAAACCTCAGCTTCTAAAAAAGTCATACCTTATTTTTTTTCTGAAACAGATGATTAGTAGGGAAACTTCCTCTCACTCCAATGACATTAAAGAAGCCTTCTGTGCAGCGGTTAGGAACTTGGTTGGGTGGTTGAGTACTGCTCAACTTCTACTGCAACTCCAGGACGCCGGGAGCCAGCTGTTTACAAAGTGACCCAACAGCCCAGGGGAAGGAAGTAAATTTTCTGCTCAGTCTCCCCTGTCCACTTGGCATTACTCCTCCACTTCTCTAACAAAAGGCAGCCAGCTGCAATTTTCAGTCAGGAACTTCCAACGGGGTGAAGACGGCAGACTTGAAACCTCAGTCCCTCATGTTCTCCACAGTTTATATCTTTACTGCCGTCGCAACACCAAAGAGTATTACTATTATTTATATCGTACACAAAGGATGCCGACTGCTTCTGGACAGCTACAACTACAGTGACTAGTCCCTGGCCCAAGGAGCTCGTTGTCTGTAACCGTGACGAGATGGAGGGCTGGGAAGGGGCCCAACTGGAAACCAGCGGGTGAACGCGGAGCCCACAGCCTCGGTCCCACGGGTCGCACCGGCGTCCCCTGAAGAAGGCGGACAGGGAGCCGGGCTGCCAGACCGCGAGACGGTGGGGCTGCCCGAGGGCCCGCTGCGGGGATCGGCCCGCGGAGGCTGGAGCGATTTCCCTCCGCTGCCCTCGTCCCTGCGGCACACCTGAGGCGCTGCGGACGCGGCCGACGGAGG
>VZZY01007768.1:0-11016 GCA_013400335.1 Eurystomus gularis | reverse complement strand
GCACGACCTGCCTTTCATGAACCTGTTCTGACTGGGTCTGATGGCCTAGTTGACCTGTAAGTGTTGTGTTATGGCGCTTAAGATGATTGCTCCATAACCTTCCCTGGCACCAAGGTCAGACTGACAGGTCTGCAGTTCCCCAGATCCTCCTTCCTGACCTTCTTGTAAATGGGTGTCACATTAGCTAATCTCCAGTTCATTAGGACCTCCCCAGTTAGCCAAGACTTCTGGTAAATCATGAGTGGCTTGGTAAGTACATCAGCCAACTCCTTCAGCACCCTTGGATGTAACTCATCTGGCCCCATAGACTAGTGTATGTCTAGGTGGTGCAATAGGTCAATAACCATTTCCTCTTATATTATGGAGGTTGCCTCCTGCTCCCCATCCCTGTACTCCAGCTCAAGGGGTTGGCTACCTAGCAAGCAGCTAGTCCTGCTATTAACGACTGAGGCATTTCAGCACCTCAGCCATTTCCTTGTCCTCAGTCACTATGTTCCCCCTGCATCCAGTAAAGGACAAAGATTTTCCCTAATCCTTTTGTTGTTCATGTATTTATAGAAACATTTTTTTGTTGTCCTTTATGGCAATAGCCAGATTGAGCTCTAGTTGGGCTTTGGCCCTTTTAATTTTCTCCCTGCATATCCTCACTACATCCTTGTAGCCTCCCAAGTGGCCTGCCCCTTTTTCCAAAGGCTGTAGACTCTTCTTCTGTTCCTATATTGCAGCCAAAGCTCTCTATTCATCTAGGCCGGTCTTCTTCCCTGCCTGCCCCTCTTTTGGGACATTCTAACACCTTTAAGATTTTCTTCTTGAAGTCTGTCCAGCCTTCCTGGATTCCTTTGCCTTTCAGGACGGCCTCCCAAGGGACACTGCCAACCAGCCTCCTGAACAGGCCAAAGTCTGCCCTACAGAAGTCCAAGATGGTGGTTCTGCTAACCCCCTTCCTTATATTATTTCATGATCACTAAGCCCAAGATGGCCACCAACAATTACATCTCCTACAAGTCCTTCCCTGTTCACAAGCAGCAGGTCTAAGAGGGCACCTTCTCTAGCTGGCTCCTTCACCAGCTGCATCAGAAAGTTATCTTCTACACACTCCAAGAACCTTCGGGACTCTTCCCTCTGCTATATGATATTTCCAGCACACATCTGGGAAGCTGAAGTCCCCCCACATGAACAAAAGGCAGCAAATGTGAAACCTCTCCCAACTGCTTGTGGAGTATTTAATCTATCTCACCATCCTGACTTACTGGTCTGTAATAAACTCCCACCATGATATCTGCCTTACTGGCCTTCCCCTTGATTCTTACCCATATACACTCAACCCTGTCGTCACCATCATTAAGTAGCATACATTCATATCCCTCTCTGACATAGAGGGCCACCCCACCACCTTGCCTTCCTCGCCTGTCCCTTCTGAAGAGCTGGTAGCCATCAACTGCAGCACTCCAGTCCCATGAGTCATCCCACCACGTTTCTGTGACAGCAACTATATCATAGTTTTCTCGCTGCACGATGGCCTCCAGTTCCTCCTGTTTGTTGCCCATGCTGTGTGCATTGGTATAGTTACACTTCAGCTGGGCTGGTGGTCCTGTCACATTTTTGGAGGGAGAAGCCCTAATTCCCTCCCGACTGTTTTCACATGCATCCATAGTGACCAGCCTATCAACCCTTGTGTCTTTGCTACCACAAGGACCACCACCGCCTACCTCCACTGTGACAGCTGATTAATGTACTGGCAAGTACACCTAAAAGTTTAAGAGAGTACCAGCTGAAACAGAGAAAGTTTATAAAAGCATATTTTGGGGAATAAATGTTAAACACCAAAATCTACACTGTAGGGCAAAGATGTGCAAGCGTATCATACTGAGTAGCTTTAGAGTTCTTCTCTGTATTTTATACTCCAGCTTAAGCACCTTACTCACGACTCCTAAAAGGAACCTTGCTCCATTTCTGAAGGTTCAAGAAAGGAGCCTAACTCCAGAAGTTTCTAAAATGTACAATCAACTAATGCGGGGGGAACCAAAAGAGCAAATTCTTTTGCTGAAGTCATCCATTTGGCAAGGATCCAAACAGAGCTACTTAAAAGGAACTATTCAAAATGTAGGGCTATAAAATAAAACCAACCTGTGCCAAACACTGCTGTAGAAGTAGAGGGCCTCTCTATTTGAGAGCTCTGTACAACCTCGACAATGGCGGGAGATGGCTCCTGAGTAGCCGGCTCAAGCTGAGGATGACTCTGCTGAGTGGGCTGCACAAAAGCAGTCGCTTGTGTCTGCTGCTGAACAGTCAGGATGGGCTGAGACAGTGATGTCTGAACATTAGGACTGGTGGAACGCACAGAGCCACTAGCGCTGCCAAAGACTGGAACATGCTCCACAGGTCCTTCCGACTGCATAGCTGAAAGGCAAACAGGAGTACATTCAACTGTCTTCATATTACCTAGTTTAGTCCACTTCTTTCCTGCGAGGGTGCCAAAGCCTGGCCCAGACTGCTCAGAGAGGTTGTGGAGTCTCCTTCTGTGGAGAGATTCCAAACCCATCTGGATGTGATCCTGGGCAACCTACTCTGGGTGACCCTGCTTTAGCAGGGGGGGGTTTCAATGAGATGATCTCCAGAGATCTCTTCCAACACCCATCAAGCTGGGATTCTGTGTGATTTATGATTGCTGTAGATCCTTATACTATACTAAAATGCTCACCTTCCTGAGTCTCCACCTGTGTTGTGGGCATAACTGTGGCTGTTGGAGTAGTGGTAGGATTAGTGACAGTAGCAGGAGTAACCATCGGACGGATACTGGCTCTTGGGGTAGACTTATTCCCAGCCATGGCAGCAGCAGTCACTTTGCTTGGAGTTGACACAACAGGTGTTGGTTTAATATTTGCTGTTGGTGGATCTGAAGTGCTAGCACTGAAAAACAGGATATTGGTTTCATTGTGGTAGTGCAGAAAGCAGATTTTTAAAATATCAACTGTAAATATATTATCATAGCCAGAAATACTGATTTTTAAAGGTTTAATATTTAAAAGCCTGACAGGGGCATAACAAATTTCCTTCCAAAACTTCCATCAGTGCCATATTGTCCAACTTAGAGGTTTGACGTGTTTCTTCAAAGGTAATCATCTAGAAATCTGCAAGTAGATCAAAAGGAGCAGTGAGTAGCTCCTATCTGTGCTGAGTCATTATTACAGCAAGTACCCATCACTACATTTAATGGGTTCACCCAACACAGAGCAATGGGGTCTACAAGAAAGCTGGAGAGGTACTTTTTACAAGGGCTTGTAGTGATAGGACAAGGGGTAATGGCTTCAAACTGGAAAAGGGCAGATATATATTAGAAATTAGGAAGAAGTTCTTCACTGTGAGGTTGATGAGACCCTGAAACAGGTTGCCCCAGGAAGCTGTAGATGATCCATCACTGTATGTACTATGATCTCTTAGTTGAAACAAGGATCAGCAGAATTTTAGGAGGCATTTTTGAAAACCTTGCATTCAAAATGATGCTCTCAAAAACTGAGAGGGAGTTTGTCACCCAAACTTAGTAATACAGCAATATTTCCCATTTTAGAGCTTAGTCCTTTGACTATTTTATCTCTTGTTAGTTATCACATATTTAGTCCATTTCTCATGTTTGAGATCCCCCCATAAGGAAAATCCCCCCCAAACCCAAAAAGATTAGAAGTAACAATCAACACTGTACAAACTCTTGAGGTCTGAAAACAGTAAAAAAAAAAATTTAATTCCCAGATACTAATGTGGGATACCAAATACCACTTCCTGGTGGTTAATATGATAATTTAACCCCTTAAAAGCTTTATTGATTAAATGTAACTGAGAAAACGGGACAAACATATCATGTCAATCAGTAGCTTCCAAGTAGCTTAAGAAAAAGCAACTTGTGAGAAGCCAGTTGTGTACTATAAAGAGCAACTAAAGACAAAACCAAGAAGCACCATCCACAGTAAAACCCCCAAACCCCTCAACTCACATTCCTCTTTCACCTGAAGTGGGAGTAGACTTAAGTGAGATTTGTCTCTGCTGTTCTGGAACCTATGAAGTAAGAAACAGAAGTATCACGCCATGCACGTACCAAGCAGAGTGAGCAATGCAGTAAAATACTGCAGCAGACACATCTCTTGACTAACAGTCATTCCTCTACCAGACTTGTTAGCGTACCTAGTCAGACTCCACCACTACTGCCAATTCTCCAAATCAAACCATACCTGTCAAACTAGGTATGTAAATCAATTCAGTAATTGCTCAGGTATTTTCCAAAGCTATTGAGACCACAGCAGCTAGAACCCACTATACTGAATGCATGGTAGGAAATACAGGGATCAAGAGCAGAGTGCAAACAGCTCATTGGCTGATTCACAGGGAACAATGTAACACCTGCTACATCAGAATAAGGTCAGAATTCTGACTACGGCAGGAAATAAGTTTTAAATTAAGTTCTAAATCCTTACTTGTGTATTTCCCAAAGCAGGGGACAGTTGGACTTGAATAGTGCAGAGTTTGTTTGGCTCATTGATATTTTTTAATTTCCCTTATTTTTTTTTTTTTGAAGTGCAGGAGTCCTGTCACAAGAATTTCTATCTGCTGCTGTTTAGGACATTTAGAGAAAACACCCTCATGTAAAGCAATCCTGAGTATCACGTGTTGTATACACAAAACCAAACCAAGCTGGACAGTGGTGCTCACAGGCAGCTCTTGTCCTCAGTCAGTCATGAGACACACAAGGTACTCGTCTCCTTGCACACAGCCAGCAAAATGATTTTGTACCTTGTTTGTAGACTCCGGAGGCTCATCTCGCTGTTCATGGTGTCGCTCTTGCTGCTCTCTAAGCTCTCTTTCCAGACGGCAGATTCGACCTTCATACTGTGATTTAAGTGTACTCATTCGCACCTCCAATTCAGTCTTCTGCTCTTCTAATGAGCTGCTCTTTTGCTTCCACTCTTCATTTTCTTTTGTGAGCTGTTCTTTTGTACCTAATTGAACAGGAAAGAATTCAATCTTGCCACTGTAAAGCTGTCTACTGAAGTCTCCATGTGGCTCTTCTAACAGGCTACTGAAGGATTCTGAAATCTGAATAATGTGAAGCTAGAAAAGGAGCTCTTAGAGGCAATTTTACCTTCCACATTCTGTT
Source organism: Eurystomus gularis (assembly GCA_013400335.1). Classification (NCBI taxonomy): domain Eukaryota; kingdom Metazoa; phylum Chordata; class Aves; order Coraciiformes; family Coraciidae; genus Eurystomus; species Eurystomus gularis. The sequence goes on along the minus strand of VZZY01007768.1, from coordinate 5,870 downwards.
TTTTAATTTAATTGCAATTAAATAAAAATAAATGAAAAATAGAAAAAAATATAAGGAATATGTAAATAAAATATTGAATAAAAGAAGTAGTCACAAAAGAATGAGAAGTTTTCAGCAAGCATCATTCCTCTCAGCACCAATTAAAAATAGAAGAGGCAATACGTTTTCACAGAATTGTTTTTGTTGGAAAAAACCTTTAAGATCATCAACTCCAACTGTTACACCAGCACTGCCAGGTCACCACTAAACCATGTCCCTCAGCAAAACATCTACACAGCTTTTCAATCCCCCCAGGGTTGGGGACACCACCACTGCCCTGGGCAGCCTGGGACAGGCCTTGACAACCCTTGCCAGGAAGAAGTTGTTCCTCACATCTAACCTAAACCTCCCCTGGTACAACTTGAGGCTGCTTCCTCTTGTCCTATTGCTTGTTCCCTGGTAGAAGAGACCAACCCTGACCTGGCTCCAGCCTTGTTTCAGGGAGTTGTCAAGAGTGAGAAGGTTGCCCTGAGCCTCCTTTTCTCCAGGCTCAACAACCCCAGGTCTCTCAGCTGGTCCTCACAAGATTTGTGCTTTAGACCATTCCCCAGCTTTGTTGCCCTTCTCTGGACACACTCCAGCCTCTCAATGTCTTTCTTGGAGTGAGGGACCCAAAACTGAACTCAGGATTCGAGGTGCGGCCTCTGCAGTGCTGAGTCCAGGAAAACAATCCCTGCCCTAGTCCTGCTGGCCACGTCCAAGCCAGGACGCTGGTGGCCTTCTTGGCCACCTAGGCACATGCTGGCTCATCTTCAGCCAGCTGTTGACCAACTCACCCTGGGTCCTTTTCTACGAGGCAGTTTGCAGGCACCCTTCCCCCAGCCTGGAGCGTTGTGATCCAAGTGCAGGACCTGGCACTTGGTCTTGTGAAACCTCATCCCACTGGCCTCAGCCCATTGATCCAGCCTGGCCAGGTTCCTCTGCAGAGCCTCCCAATTCTCCACCAGATCAACGCTCCCGCCCAGCCTGGTGCCACCTGCAAACTCACTGAGGGTGCCTCGATCCCCTTGTTCTAGATCACTGATAAAAGAGATTAAACAGAAGTGGCCCCAGTACTGAACCCTGAGAACACCACTTGTGACCAGCCACCAGCTGGACTTAACTCCATTCACCACCTGTGAACAGTTTTGCTCCTGTATACTTAGGGAGGGCAAGAGAGAAGGGGAGAATTTACCTGCACTGTTATACTGCTCTAACCAACAGAAAAAATGGTGGTTATCCTGTTGGCTGGCCAAAAATAAGTAAAACATTTTTTATCTCCAGTATACATCTAGTTACATACTTTAATCGTCTCCTGGAGGAATTAAAATTTAGTTTTAGAACAATGCTTGTAACATCTAATCTAGAAAAAACTTTTAAGTAAACATGAAGTAGGCCATGTTTTCCCAAGCACCCTGCTTTTCCACGGGAATAATAAAAATCTCAAAGAGAATACTCCTTAAGGACAGAAAAAGAAAAATTCTGTAATACCAGCTAACTGTGCAATTTTCTGCTTGGCTGCCAGCAAGGTCTTTCTGGTTTTCTCTTCCTTCTCAGTGATCTGCTGCCTGAGCTGTTCTTCCTGTGCCGTCTTCTCTTGCAGATCTTGATGAAAACGAGCAAGTTCTGCTTGTAGCTGTGTTGTTTGCTCCTGGAGATTTCGAACTTCAGTTTCCTTTTCTGCTACAGTCTAGAGAGAGAAAGAGAGTGACAGATTGCAAATATTGGCAACAACCAGGTACTTTGACAAGTATATGGCCCGACAAACTCCAAGGACCTAATACTAGCTGGCTGCTGTATTAAGGTTAAAAGGCTTCTATCAAAAATAGAAGAGACCAGTCCTCTCTGAATGCACTAATTTTTTTACTGTTCTTACTATGTTCACTCTGTTCTTACCTTTTGTAAGCTTTCAACCTGGGTCTCCAGAGTCTTTGTCTTTACTTCAGCTTGACTGAGAGTGTCTTTCAGCTCTTGTACCTCCTGGGCAGAAACTTGTTGTTCTTGCTGTTCTACCAAAGACTGAGTTGATGCTTCAGCAACCATCTGAAATAAGTCAAGCAGTAGCAGGCTGAAGGGTACTATTGGATTGGAATGTCATTACTTTCACAAGTAGACGTTTGCATGCAAACCAATCTTTTAAAGTTCTGGGCAAACTCTGGGAATTATAACGAATGCTGAAGTTCTGCTAAGAATACGGCAAAATCTTAAGTGATATGCAGCTCAGGTTTTGCAGCAGTCTGAGCTAACAGCAGAATAAATTGAGTCATTTTCCACTTTTCACAGGTAAGTACTCATACAGTGTTCTACTAAGGAAGATGAAGATCATTAGCTAGATTAGAGATGACTCTAGATGAAAACATCCCTTTTGTAATGTATTTTTTCTTTGTTTGCAAAGAAATTCTACCTTATCGTGCTGTGCTTTCAGCTCCTCGTATTGAGTCTTGTACCTGCGCCCAATTTTCTTGACCTGTGTTATAGTTTTCACTTTTTCTTGTATGTCAGCCACTTTAGCATCTAGTTCTTTCTGCAAAGCATCCTTTTCCATTCTTATTTTAGTTAATTCCTCCTTCAGGCTCTGAACAAGATTCTGGCTCGTAGTCAAGGACGCATTAGTTCTAAATAAAAAGAGATGAGTGGAAAATGCAAATGAGATGTTTGAAATAATCAGTACATTTCAATATCGCTCATTTATGTAAAATCATAGGCATTACCTGTAGTGAATGCTGTTTGCTAGGATTTTGCAACACAAATGAGCATTTATAGAATACAAATTACTCCACAACACATTAATTTAGAGTAAGTTCAGCTAAAAGATGGCTTCCAAAACAATTCCCACTTCATTTAACAGGCTACACTAAGAATACCAAAGGTTTCATAGTTACACAGAGACAGTTAAGAAATTACACTTCCAGATACAGCTTTATTTAAAATATTTGGCTTTGCACAAAAATTTTACTACTTTATACCCCACCTGGCTATTTCTGCTTTAAGCCTGCCCATTTCCTCACTCATTTGTTGGATGCGCTTGGTGTTTGCCTCTTTCTCTGAAAGCAGCTTCCGATACTCTTCAAGATCGGTGTCCTTCTGTTGACTCAATAGATGCTGAAAGGTTAAGAAAACAGTTTTCTTTTTGTAAGATGATTATATAGTTATATCCAGAAAAATTCTTTGATTTAGAGCTGCAGCTTTTGCATTTTGATTTGGAAAGTCTATGAATTAGAATAGTCTGTTTTGAAGCTGCATAAACAATGCTTTATAATTCAAATACATTGCTTAGTTATTGTTTTTAAGAAAATTTCAAAATATTTTAGTTGTTTGGGGTTTTTTTCACAACATCTTTGAAAATATGCATTTCTCACCTGAGTCCGGGCTTTCCAGCGTTTAACATCTTCTTCCAACAGCTTTTTCTCCGCCTGCAACATTCCACTTTTCTCACTCAGCTCAGCATTAGACTCTTGCAGAGGTAGAATGTCGGCCTCAAGCTTGCGTACCTGAAAAAACACTGGGGATTAAGCTCTGGATTTTATGAGACTGAAGGACAGAGAGCGCCAAACCAACACCCTCAAGATGTCATGCTATAGACTCTTTTCCAGCTCTCTGCCTTTCAGTGACCAGCTGGGGGCAGGGAGAAGGACAAAGAGCAAGAGCAGGGGATAATGTTACAGAAAGGGAAAAAAAAATAATTAATTAATTAAATAAATAGAAACATAAATAGGAACAACTTCACAATCTTAGATTCTCACTCTTTGTACTTTGGTAGAGGGAAGAGATTATTAATGAGAAGCCAAGCAACGTTGCACTGGATTCTATTAAGATAACTGGTATGTAGAAATGGGAAGAGGCAGTATCTCTCCCTTTTAAAGTTTAATACAGCTGTGATCTGCTTTATCATTATTACTATTATTCCTGTGCTGTTCTTCACTTACCTGCTGATGATGCCCTTGGACCTGGTATGCCTCTAGCCCAGGTTAAATGCTGATTTTCAGTTTCATTTAAATGAAGCTGAACTTTCCAATGTTGTAGGTGGATCAACGTCTCTAAGATTCTTAATCAAAAGTTTCCTCATTGACACAAAGGAATGAGGAATTGATGTAATGGTAACTGATGATGAATGTGATGTAAGGAACAATCACAATCTAAATCAAGTATTTATTGCAATTATTATTAATATATCCAGCTTGAATATCTGAAAAATTGGCGTGAACTTCACTACTAACCTTTGCTTGAATTTGTTGTAGCTCTTGTTCTAGCCTCTCCTTCTCTTCTCTCAGCATCTTGTTGGTTTCTATCAGTACGTTCATGGTCTCAGTTTTTTTCATTAATTCCTCATGCTGTGCAATGGTTTTTGCTGTTACCTTTTGAAAGATTTAACTTAAGTTGTTTGTTTTGCTTGCACTTGCATATATACTTATCTAGACCTGGCATAAGACCATCCTGGAAAGTTCTCATGGATTTCATTATCTCATATGTACATTCAAAACAAGTAAATATTGCTTAAAAGATGGGAGATGGGAAAAAAAATTGAGAGAAATTATCTTTATTTTCCCTATGTAATTTTGGAATTGCCACACTGCTTCATAGGCCAAGCACAAGACCCTTCATTTGGCTATATAGCAACTTCAGTTTAAAAGCTTCCGATTCTTCCAAAATTTCATTGTTGGGCACAGGCAGCAGTGACAGAGTTGAACACAGAGAACAGCCCTCTCTATTTATGGAAATCATAAGTAATAATATCCAGCCATACCTGCACCTTCTCCCTCTCCGCATTGAGACTGTCCTGCAGCTCCTGGAGCTCCCTTTCCAGGTGCTCCACTCTCTGACGGTAACGTAAACTCTCCACCTGGGCCACCTCAAACCTAGTTTCTGCAATCTCCTTTTCTCGACGGATAAATCTGCAGTATGAAAATGAACCACGCATCGTGTCAATAAAAACGCAAGACAAATCATTTTAAGCTGAAGCAGTTTATAGCTGAAGGTCTACTGAGTATAGAAAGCAGTTCAGAAAGATAAAAGAGGAAATTCTAGATGAAAATTCTTAATAATCTATGTAAAACCCCTAAAAACTACAGTGAAAAAAATAAAAAAATAAAAAAATCACCTCTATGAAACTTTCCTGCCAATCACATTTGCTAAAATCTGGCTTAGTTTCCTGTCATAACTGACCCAGTTTTTTCCTAGAAATAGGAAGAAATCTCCTCTATTAGTTACCGATGCAGTACAACTGCCTATCTAGCAAAAAAGCGCTTAAATTTTATACATTATTTTTCAAATATAAAAGTAATACAGAACTATTTAATTCAGCAACTAATTTCTAACTACCGAGAGGAGTCCAGAGCTAAAATTACCTCAGAATTTCTAAGATTTGTTCCTGAGATTTGCCTTCCTCATTGAGAGAAACGTTCACAGCGGTTGGCATGGCTTCCTTCATAGAAGTCACCATCTTATCACTCAGACTTTCCAGCTGTTCGTGTAATAATCGGTTTTGTTTCTCCAAATCTTCACAGCGGGATGCAAGTTTTGAAGCTTCATCCTATGACACAATTGTTCAACGCTGTGAATTCTGCAACTGGATTTTTGTTAACTGAAAAAACCCACTAAAACTATGAAACCAATCCCACCTTCATCATTCTCTCTCTCTCTTCCCAGGAGGCTTTGCTCTCTAACAATTCGGACTCAGCTTTCTGAGCAGCCTCCTCCAGCTGCTGCCTCATCGCTGTATTCTTGGCAACTTGGTCTTTAATAGCCTGTAATGCTTCAACATCAGCAGCGTGAAGCATCAATTCCCGTTCATATTTATTTTGAGCTTCAGAAGCCATCTTTGCCTGCAGAAAAACGTGAAAAAGATTGTTACC
>VZZY01007762.1:4042-23924 GCA_013400335.1 Eurystomus gularis | reverse complement strand
CTCCGCGTCCCTCGCCGCAGCCCGGCCGGGTTCGCTCCCCTCGCCCAAAGGTCCCGGCCAGCCCCCCGGGAAATCCGTTTCGTTCGTGCGGGGAGGCTGCTCTGCGCCGGCAGCCTCCGCTCCCTCCCGGGTGGGAAGCGGCCGGCTGCGGGGACGCGGGCGCGTTCTCCGCACATCCACGGCCAGAAAGAAATATTTAAATTTGGGGTTGTTTTTTTGGTTTATTTTAGGTTTTGCTTTCCTTTTTTCTGGGTGGAGGGGTGGATTGAAATCTATTTCTAACACAGGCTGGGGGACCAAACGCACCCCCTCACACGCAGGTTTCAGTGCATTCCCCGTAACAGGAAATTTTCTCTTCCTTAAATTATAATTGAACGAGCCCCGCAGCCTACTTGGAGAAAAGTTGGAATTCTTCATCGAGGTATTTGTCGTGCTATTGTCTTTGTGCACTGAACTTTACATCGCGTTATTCAATCTCAATCTATATTCTCCTAGCTACCAGTAAGATTAATTTAATCATTGTAATGCAATTATTAATACTGTTTACCCAACGCTTGATTTCAGGTTTGCTGTTAAGAAATTAAGCTTCTTGCTGGGTGACCGAAAAGCTATGCAGGGATTTCCAGTCCCCGTCGAAAAGAAACAGTCCCCTTTATTTAGTCTCAGGACTCCAGCTTTCAGCCACGGGCTCAATTAGCCAAAATGGAAACAATTTTCATTCATTGCAATAACTCACTGTTCTGCTGATCACTTTCAAAATATACACTATATTATTATATGCTGACCTCGGTGCCGCGAAGTGGCAAGGCTAGAAAGAGGCAGAGGGATCTCTCCAGCCCCCTTGGGCTGTAATTATTAGAAATTAATTGGGTTCAGGACCCTGGGTAGCATGGGTAAATTAATAGCTTGTCTGGTTGTTTAAATCCGAATTCTCAGTCCACAGGAGAGCAGGGGAGGGAGGCTCTCCCTCCCCGAACCCGCCCCGGGAGAGCGCGGCGAGGGCTGGGGCAGCGCGGACCCGCCGGCTGATTTCCCTCCTTCTTCCCACCAACGCATTGTTTTCGGGGAGCTATTTAGGGGTTAAAAATCAAAAATAAAGATCCTGTATACTTGGAGCTGTCGTGCGGGAGTAAAAGTGAAAAGGGAGCCTTAGGCAAAAGGAAATTACTGCAAGCCCGCGTGACCTTTCCGAGAGGTAATCAATCAAGTGATCAACAGGGATATTTATCATTGCTAGATGGGGCTACTTTACAAATGCACAGAAGGGGGGGGGATACACACACACACACACACACACACACACACAAAAGTTTGGATAAACCCGGTAAGTCTGAAGACGAATGCGGAGACTTTAATCACTGGGAAGATTGCACGTTTTCTTTTTTGAGCTCTCAGAAGGAAAGGAAAGGAGAAAACCACTCCAAAGTTTCCCAGTAGAAAATGCCTCTGGTACTAGGTGGTCACATGGAAGCTGTCCACTTTGCTTTGCAGTCCTGGGAAAGGCTGGGAACGACAGATGTGATGATAACAAAAAAAAAAAAAAAGCACCGAATAGAAGGGAAAATAATAGAAAGAGATTGAGGCTTTGATAACCGGGCTCGCTGTTTGTTTTTATGTTATGTGTTTTTATTTGCCGGCTCGCAACTCGGAGGCTGCAGAGTCCAGTCCTGCCTACCTCTAGTCCCCGAAACGGTTAACTGCGAAAACAAAACAAAACCCCCCCCACCCCATGCCCCTTACTGTATGAAATCAGCGATCTGGTTCAATTAAACTTGCTCTCCGTAGCATAAAGCATCCACCACAATGCAGGCAATGAAAACCAACAATAAAAGCCCATGCATTTTCTGCGCAGTTTCCTTCTCCCTTGTAAAACATGCCGTCGTGTAAGCACCAGACATTTAATTTTCCTTCCTATAACTTACCTGATTCCTTAACAAACCTACTATGACCGCTTTATTTTTCTTTTGTTTTCTTTTTTTTTGTTTGGTTTGCTGTTTTCTCTGTGCTTCACGCACACGCCTGCACAAAACCTCCCTGTCACACGACCCGGGGGTGTCGGAGGAGAAAACCCCGGCGCCCCCGGCAGTGTCACTCTTAGGTCTCTGCGGAGAACTCCGCGGCTAACGGCTGCGCGCCCGCGGAGCGCCGCGGCTGCNCGGCTGGGCGCTGCCGGCCGGCCCCGAGTGGGAGCGCGGGTGGACAACGGTCAGGGGCGAGGAAGAAAATGAGGCGAAAGCGGGATTTAACGGGCCGTACGGTTACGGGCGGGTACAGGCGCCTGCCAGGAAGCAAAGCAAAGCTTGCTCTGAATTTCCACAGGCCTGGAATTATCCCGTCCCTGGTAAAAGTGTCACTGAAAACACCGGGACTGGGAAGAATGAAGCGCATTCATCGGCGCAGAGGTGAGTGCAGAACAGCAGTCAGCCGTGGGAAATACTCCTCGGGAAATATTTCCCCATGAAAACGGTACAGGATGCCAACCATGAACCTTCTGCCTGTAGGACTTGTGCTCCCACAACACTGAGACTGAAAGAAAAGCAGAGAACAACGAACAGGCCGAAGGCTACAGTGACAGACTCGGGTGGAGGACAGCCTGGTGAACGAGGACACCAGAGAACATCCATCCCAGATTTCCTGGGCTGCTTTGCCTTGGTTCCTTAGTCTCAGGCATTCCTCCACCCCTCACCTGAAATGGAGAGAAGCCTCACCAAACCCCAGAGCTGGAGGTCTCTGATTTAAGGTGTCACAGCAGAGTGGACTTGCCTCTGCCCCCAGTCCTGTGAGAAGATGGCAATGTAGGACATCCCAAACATGCAACCGGACTCACAAATTAACTCACCGCAACCAAAAAACTCATCCACCAATTTACCAAAGAGAGGTGCAATCAATACCCCAAACCCAAGCTCCTTTCCAAGACTTAAAGCACTTTCTGGCCAAAAAAGTCATATCCTCAAGAGGTTACGCTCTTAAAGGAGCATCAGTGGAGACAGAATTGGGAAAATTAAAGAGGAGAAGGAGGGGGAAAGTAATTACAGGCTGCTAGAGGAAAACAAACATGCTCTGAATGTAGACAAAACATTGAACAGAGGGGAATTAATAGTACTACAAATCAAAAGGGAAAAATGTCAGCAGAGATCAGCAGAAAGTGAACATCCTATTAAAAGCGAAAATAGAAAGAATAGAAATAATCAAAATCATGGAGAAAGACAGAAGGGGAAAGGAAGGAATGTGAAAAGCAACCTGAAATAAAATAAAGGAATGGCGGAAATTTTGCTCGGTACTCAGCAATAGTTAAAGCTGATGTATGAAGGTTTTAAAAAACTGAAGCCCCCCCACGCAGGTGGGTCAGCAGCTGAGAGCAAACGGCAGCTGATTAGACACAAGAATTTTGAGGTTTATACCAGCCGGGCCAGGCTGGCTCCCGTTACGCAAAGTGAACTGGGCAAGGCTAGAAAATCCCTGCAGAAGACAGAAGGGGGGTTCCTGATATCTCCCATGACTTTCCCCTTTCTCCCTGCCCCCCACCCCCCCCCGGTGTCTTCCCAGAGGGATGGTGTATTGCAGTCTACTCTCTTGTCATCACAGAAGGAGCTGGGAACTGGTGAGATTTTGGCTTTGAGGAGCTACTGCCCTCCTTGAGAAACACAATGAAGATGGTGCTCCAAGCACTGCTCAGCTCCAATGGGTCAGTAAGACGCTCCTGTGAAGTATGTTTTCTCTTGCTGAAGCCACGTGGTGAAGCAGGCCTGTCCCATGCCACGAAGGCCGCGGAAGCTTTGCTTATTAAGCCGTTCAAAGAGGATAATATGAAAAAATCTAAGGGGGGAAAATGCAACGAGGTGATGGCAGAAAGGCTTCCAGCTAGCAGTGCTGAAATAAATGGAATTTTGAAGTAAAAAATGAAATTGGCTGTTTGCATTGTGAGAGCAGTATCATGACCAAGGACTGTCATCACCAAGGTGGAGTTTCCCTCGGTCACCAGGCACAGAGTGGGCTTCTTCCTGCGTGCCTTTAAAGGAGCCACGAAGGCAGGTTAACACACCAGCAACAAACTCCACAAACCCATTTTTCCCTTTAAAGCATAAGGAACACATTCATATTTCACTCCCATTTCTCTCCAGTACAAAAGCACGGGGTCGGAATTAATGAGTAAAGTATTTGTGTGACGTTTTATATTGTATTGGCATTTATATAGTGCTTTTCACAGGCTTCACGTCAAAACCCTTTACAGGGCAATAAATCATACACCTTTCCTGATGAAATTGTATGTAGGCAATTGGGCACCTATCCTGCCCTCAGCAATGTCCCACGTGTGAGACACGAGAAGTGTGATGAAACCTGCAGAAGTGGGTCTGGAAAAAATGGATGTAGGTCAAACCTTCCCCCCTTAATATCCTGCAACATGTTAAAAAGTCTTTAGAGCCCACTTGAACAGCCACAGGAAAGACCTAACCTTAACATGGCAAAGCTTCTATTACAGTCTGAATTACTCAACATGCAAATTGAATTGTGGGTCTTACACTTAACCCCAGGTTTTTTGCCTCTGAATTTAAACAAGATGGCCATTTACATGGAATATAAGGATTTTTTCAGTCGAGTTCATTTCTAAAAATAGTGTTTATTCACAAGACTGAACTCAAGTACCAAATTTTGGATCCTAGGCTTTCTGTCAGAGGTCACAACTAGCTTTCCTACATGAAATCTGCAATGTGACAATGCACCTCTGCCCTGCCAGCAGTTCGTTTGTTATTTGCAGGTTTTCAGATAACGAAGAGTAATGAAGTTCTGAGAACCGTGCACCCGATTAGACTGACTCCTTTATACCTTTATTTGCATTCCTGCTGTGTTTCAAAACCACTTTTGGGTAAGAAAACATGGGAAGTTATTGAAAGTCTTTTTGAGGAGAGATGGCTGCGGTTAGCGAGCAGGAGTAAGAGCCAGAGCTCTGCTCCGTTGTCCGCCCGGGAGTATCACAGCGCTCTGCCCAACCAAGAGCTTTTTGGGTTCCATGGGTGTCAAAGGAAGCTTTGCAGAGCAGACTGTATCCCCCGCCACAGAAACTCAATCACCACGAGATTGCACAAAGGCAATGGCTGAGAAGTATATGGAAAATCTTTGCAGTAGCTCAACACCATTTTAAAGCCACTTTTCCACCTCCCCTATCTGTAACATGAAGACTGATAACATTCTGCACGTACTGACTGATAGTTCCAATGCATTAGAAACCAACTTAGTTATGATTTATTAGCCGGAAGAGCTGTTAGAATAATTTCTAAGTGTGAAAGAATACAAAAAACTACTGTTCTCCACCAAACAGACATTTAGATTACTTAATCTAAAAGCAAAGTAATTCAAAAGTCAAACATAAGTGAACAGGTGAGAACACATTGCCCGGTTCCATTACCTGCCGTGGGCTACGTTAGAAGTGGAAGGTTCTTGTATCTTTTCAGAGGTGATTAATGTCTTGTGAGATCTGAGGGTTAGCTGTGCAGATGCACCGCCACCTAAGGAACCCACGCTGCCTTTGCTTTCTTCGGAATACTGTATCACAAGCTCTTAACTCACAAAAGCTCAAATTCACACCCCGTTGTGCTCTGACGGCAATGTAGCATAATTTTATCTCTTGTTCCCATCTCAGTACTACTTATTTAGTAGTTTAAAGAATGATCTTTAAACAATATACATGTGTAGGCTTCACTGAGATGGATGACAAGGGTAATTAAAATGGTCTTTTAAGGGGGAGACACTATCAGCGGCCATAGTTAAAGCCGAATTTTAAGAGTAAGCAACACATTAGAGCCTGTAAATTCTATTCTTTCTGGCAGTAATACATTCAAAGATTAAATTAGACTAAATGTTTGTTACAACAAACGGATTTATGTTAGCTTTCAGGATTATGCTCCCAGTCAGTGTTTATTGTGCTTTTGGCCATATTTATTCTAAAGGTCTCATTTTCCTACTTCCATAATTTTTTGATCAGTTTTGTTTAAACTGGAAGTCTTTTACTTTTCACTTTAAAAATTATGGTTTCTTCTTAAAACTTCTAGCAGGTTCTGGTATCTGGAATGAGTACTAAGAAAAAGGAAACAAGCTAAAATAAATTACTATCTAATCTAACCCATCTGACTATTTCTAAGGTACCTATTACCGTGGTATCAAAGTACTGGATCTCTGATAGCATGAGATCTTTGATCTTAAATTGGACTTCCGATAACATTTTTAATTAAACAACTTATTTGATGCCTGCTGTAGCTAAGATGCAAATAGCATCACATAAAGAGCAAAAGTTATGGGAGCAGGGAACAGAAAAAGGTGGCTCGTTAGAGCATGTTTATTGTACCAAAACAAAGAACCCCATCCTTCGGTCCCTGCTGAATTAAAATGATCGGGTTCAAAGACTGAGTAAAACCTGCCTAGAAATGAAAAATGTTTTCAATTTATTAAAATTAAAAGCGAAATAAACAGTTTGGCAGGAGCAAACTTGAGGTACTCACAAAAATAATTCCGAAAAACTGTGATTTTTTTGGGCTTCTTTTGCCCTCCAGTGCCCAGCAAATGTTCCATCCTGTTGCAATCCTTCACTAGGAATTTTGTCGAAGACTTCTTCACTGCCCAAGAGAAACCACATTTGTTCTCTTTGAAAGGCTTTTCGAATTACTTTTTGCATAGGACTCATTAGTATTAAAGCATGAACACACTGACAAACTTTATATGACTAAATTCATAGCTGATTTGATACCAATTTCTAAGAGACATTAAGAAGGAAGATATCATTAGAGCACTGCAATTTCAGCTTGCTGAGGCTTATATGAAAGCACATATCGACCAACACCTTATATCGATACGGGGCATATACAGGCAGCACTTAGAGCTGACAGAAGTTGAGTGTGTTCGGGTCTTTCCACATCACATAAGAATTACACCCTCGTATGCTATATGCTCACATAAGTATAGATACCGTTGCTCAGGCCTTTCTACTAGATATGGAATTCCAAAATAATTGAATCACACTTAAACCAAATACATATTAAAGCCCTTTTCTTTTGTAGGAGAGCCATCGAGTACAGCATCACAATATTTTGACTAGCAAGTAGCCCCATTTCAGGATGTCTTGGGAAAATATTCTAAAATATTCCCATTTTGTTTTCTGCATTTTTTCCTTCCTTCTGCACTCATGGTCAGAATACGAGCACACTCAACAGCTGCTCAGCCATTTTCCCCCAGCATCTTCCCCAAGAGGGATGCACACACTGTGATTTGTAAGATCTACATTTTTCACTTTGATACACCTCCATGTAAAGACATCACCACGAGTTCTCTGGCAGCTCTGCAGCCTCGAGGAGCAGCCTTTTGCTATCTGCTGCCTGGAAGAAGGTAGAGAATAAACAGTAATCAACTCACACTTAGCTGAGGTCAAAATTCAGCCCTTGCCTTTCAATAGTCACACAGGTAATGACAAAAAAATTACAGCCCTAACTAGAGCAAGCAGTACATAACAATAGATGTCAGGCTCCAGAAAGAACAACAGATGAAATTTCCATTTGTTTATTTTACACTGTAGTTGGGATTTCTAACTGTGGTAACCAATAAAGCCCATGAAGGTGAAAAGCCAAGACAATTTGTGACTTCCCTTAGACAGAGCAGTGAGGGCGGCACTCACTAAGAGATCGGGTACGGCAGAGCCATCCGGGCATTGCCCACGGGTTCCTAGAGGTGCTGCAGACCAGCATGAGCTCAGAACCCTGGCAGACCCTCCCTGGTGATACAGCAACATTCCATCCGCAGCTCCTGTTCCAGCAAGAGCAGCCAGTGCCTGCAGTAGGAGAACCTGGCTGAAGAATGAATGACAAAACCCTATGGAAGAGTCAGGAGAGCAAAGATCTCATTTTTCTCCTTCCTCACGTTTCCTAAGGTAACTGTGGTTTAGCCTTTTGGTTTTCATTTTTCAAGAAAGTCCTTAAGCCTGGTTCACAGCAGTCTTTAGGGCTGAGAGCTCATTCATCAAGAGCAAAATCTCAGATGCAAAGTTCAGGACAGAGTGCTGAGGTGCAAAGTTGAAAAAGAAGAAAAAGAATTTTTCCCATCCCAGAAATAATTTCAAAATTTCAGAAGCATTCCCAAAGGCAACAAGATGAACTTAGAAGTGGGATTTGTTTGCTGTTTGTTTTTTTTTTTCAGTTTGTTTTTACAAAAGCGTAGGAAAAGAGCACACTAACAACATCATAACCCAGAATTAGGGCTCTCCTGGAATGTGAAGACTTTGGGGGTTAAATCCCTCTGCTCAGACAGGCAGGGTTAGAGCATGCTGCCTCTACATTCTAGCCTGAAAACAAACTTTTTATTACAGAAGTTTCACTGAAACTGGCATGTTTCCACCAAATGTTTCAGTGGTGAGAAATAAAGAGTTCCCAAGTATAAAGCACTGCCAAAAATTTCCTGATCCTTTCTAGCCACTGAGCTAGCAAATGTGTTGCTCTGCCATCAGTGAAGGATCTCTCTGCCTCAGTGGTGCAGTCGAGTCCTGCTTCAGCTTATCCCTAGCAACTTGCTTGTGCACCCACATGGCTACGTACCGAAAATGACGTAGGGTTGTTTTCAAATGCGTTTGAGCAGTCTGCATTGTAAATGCTGTACAAAAGCAACGAGCTTGGCTAAAGAACACAGACAAAAAGCTACCGTGACCTCTTTTATGTCCTTTCGCAGCAATCTCTGTTCCCTGCATATACATGTACACACCCAGCCATGATGTGTGAAGAGGTTTTGGAAATAAATCTCACAAATATTTACTCTTCAAACCTATATCCTTTTAAAAAGTGGTGGGATCCAGCTCTCACCTGTGGTGCTTAGCATTTGCCTCTTGTTAACACGTTGGGAAAGGCTGGAGAAGAGAAGCTTTTTTTGTTGCCTGGACTTGAGTGCAAGGTGGTAACTCTCTGATTTCACAGACTCACAGAATTGCCTAGATTGGAAAAGACCTTTAAGAACATCAAGACAATCATTTGCCAAAATCCAGAGTCTTTCTGGAGGAGAAATCCCGAAGAGGAACTGGCTAACACAGCACAACTGCAGTCATGAGCCTTGTGGAAGGTTTGGTGGACACCAGAGCAAAGGACAATCTGGGTTCCCCTGTCAGCTGAGCTCAGCTGGATATTTTGGAGAGGGTGCACTTTCCTCGATCCAGCCTAGAGGAGCGGCTGTTTCAGAAGTTAGGGGTCCTCAGTCAGCACTTCTAGAGACCACTCTTATCTTTATCACTTGTGAATGCTGGCCGCAGTTAAGCATTTCATCTTAACATCCTTATGTTAAGTTTACACGCACTACTCCTTATTCTACTCAATCCATCATAAAAGCGATGCCCTGCAGTTCGAATGCATTAGTCAACCCGTGCTAACTCCATCTGATTCCAAATTCCCTGTCCCCAAACAGGCAACACAACACCTGCCATTATCCCTGACAAAGCAAGTACTGCCGGGGAGGAAAAGCACCTCTACGCTACAAACAGAACACCTCCTCAAAGCGAATCCAACCGGGCAAAAGAAATCCTGCTTTCCCTCTGAAGAAGATGTTGTGTGCTCAAAAAAACCTCGGAAGAACTCAAAAACTTCATATAATTTTTAATTAATTCTATCCAGACACACAGCAGTCTGAGAAGCTGTAGTATTATATATATACAACCTCCTTAGGTTTCACTATTTACATTGTGTTATTCTCTGGCTATTTCCCAACCTTTCCCATTCACCCCAGAGATCAATTTTTGCACCAAAATAAAGTATGATCTTATCTTTGCACTGTACAGAAAACCAAAACAAAACTTCTCACGGGAGGCAAGGGTTAAGGCACTGGACTGGGTGTCAGAGCAGTGGCGTTCTATTCTTGGCTCTACCACTCACTTGCTGTGGGATCTTGTAGAGCAAGATATAGAGCAGGAATGGAGACTCCAGCCAGTAAATTCCTCCTCTGTAACTTTTCCTCTTTCATTATGCATGAGAGTGAGTTTTTCCAGCGCTCAAGCATACATCTGAAAGCTGGGGAAATGCGACTCGACCAAAATACAGAACCAGCAGAGAAAGAAAATGAGTGGAAAACATCAATTACAAAGTTTTCTTGGGTGTCTCTGAAGTACTGAAACAGAATCTACTCACACAGCGAAGACAGAAGACCAAAGTCAGCCCCAGCTTCAGCAGGCACAGCTCCAACTATTGCACTGGACCTGCACGAGGGCTGACTTTGGCCTGCTATACTATTACTCCTTGATCCGTTTTCTGCTTCAGGCAAGTTTTCTGAGGCAGCAAACAATAAAGACTCAGGCTGGGGAGGTGAGGAGGGGTTTTGTTTTGTTATTAAAAGAGTAGGAACCTGCACTTTGGTTTTTAAATAAACAATCTGACTTTTAAAAAATAAAAATAGAATTTATTAGGGCAACTTTGACTCAAAAGCTAGGACTATATCCAGCTAACAAACCACGTAAATTAAGAATGACAAACTCTGAGTTAACTCTTCCTAGAAGCAGTAGTTCCTCCCTTCAAAAGGGACAGACCAGGCAGTACCCCTCACTTTAGGTAAGAGCTGTGATCTAATGCACAAAGTTGCAACATTTCTTATCGTTTTGGGAGAACTGAAGAAAAAAAAAGCATGTAAGTCCTCATTTAGGCACGGTTGAGGTGAGGTTCTTGTACCACTACGCCAGCTAATGATTGAAGAGCTACATTTTTGTAACTGTGGTGTTCCGCATGCAAAATACATTGTTGGGAAAGGATTTATCCTGGTCTTATTTATTTTTAATCATTGTACCACCTACACAGAGAATGTGCACCGCATTCAGCTTTGAGCCATGTTCTAGGTGTTCGGTGCAGACTCATTTGCTGACAGCTTTATAGATGAGTCTTGGACCCTCTAGGCTCACAGAAGCAGGGCATTAATCTAGGTTTAGAATATTGTTCAATATTAACTTTTTTTTCTAAATTTTATATATGATATATAGGAATAGCATATACCTTGTTTTAAAAATTTAAGAACCCAGTGAGGTCAAAGACTGACCAATAAGCTGACAAAAGCAGCTGCTGTCTGGGGTCAGTTCTCAAATACAGGTAACTACAGTTTTACTGGATAACAAAATACACTATCTTGGCCAAGGCAGGAAAAAAAAAATCTTATTTGGCAATCCCTCAAAATGCCAAGTTTTCAGAAACTTTTGTTTGTCTCCTTTAAGGTGACCAAACGTAGGCTATATCCAGTCATAAGTGATTCATTAGAAAAGTTAGCAGTGAACATTAGTCTCCTTATACACAAAGTGTCTGTTTCCTCCTCCTTTTTTAATGTCAAATTTCTAATACTTTTTATTTTTCAGGGTCCAAAACAAACCGTCCCAGCCAGTTGCTCAGGAAGGAGAACTATCTTCTTAATATGCAAGAACAACCCTTCCAACTCCAGACTTCCTAATATTTTCTATATTTTAATTGCTGAAATATTAGGTAACCACAGCCTTTAGTTTTTAATCTCATTTTTTAATTAGTAATATAATATATATTATATAATAATTAAAAATTGGGGCAGCCTCAGAGAATATGCAACTGAAACTGTTGATACACCTGAGGGATTATTTCCACACTTATGTATAACAGGCATTATAGAAAACATAGGATTTCTTGGGACATTATCAACAAAGGAGATACTTTTTTTTAATCTGTTTTTTACTGATTGCATTATTGAATTCAATTTTATTAGGTTGAACCTTTTGGGAAGGATATGATTTTAATAATGCATAAAAGGTTTGCCTAGTAGTTGGCTGTTGGCTTTTGCTTGATACTTAATGTGATCTGCAATTACTGGAGGAGCTCCTCTGCTGGCTGGTGTGTGAGGTCACTGGAACGCTCCACTGTGGTGTACTTGCTGTACAAGAACATCCTCCTGGTGATTGATGGCTACACCCTATGGAAACGTTTTAATTTTGTCCTTGAAGCATGCCTTTAAGGAATGCTGTTGATATGTATTCTTCCTTGTCAAGCGGCACATGGTCCTTAGACATCTGTAGGCAGCCCAAGATCTGTCTTTCTACCAATGAGCATTCCGTAACATCTTTGGATTTCCAATTTGGTTCCTAAGTTTTCAACCAATGAACTGACACACCTCTTATTAAGAGAAAGAGCTCATTTAAAAGGCAAATTTTATCTTGCAAAAGTATTAAGATGGAAAACACTCGAAGTTCTCGCTATACTTAAAAAACAGCATTGCAGGACATTGCTTCAGGAAGGTGGAATTCCACCTTTTTAAGTATTGCTCCTCCTTGCAATCATTTTACTTTAAACCGTATTCCTGAGCTATCTGAAACACTTGGCCAGAACTTACAGCTGAGAAACACACTTAAAACATTATTTAAACTGGCTTATACTACAAGACTAGACTGTGTTTTAAAGCAGTTTAATGTTACCATGCTGCAGCCAAGCCCTGTGACACAGCAGGCTGGCAAGCCAGCGAGTCACCTGCGGCTTCACATGTCATCTGCTTCAGTGGTACTACCGAGAGAAACTCGAAAATAGAAGCAAACTGCTGGAAACATTCCAGAACTGCAGTACCCCCACACTTATTAAACTTCAACTTTATACTCACAAGATTTCCATGAAATAGATTGACAACTAAAACAATGGTCAATATTAATCACAGAATCAGCAATTTAACTAATAGTCTACATCTGTTTATGATCCTCACTGGATGGAAACCAACTTTTTGTCCTGGTGATACAAGTTTGCTACATTAAAAATGGCATTCCTGAGGGAAAAATCAGTATGGAAAGTCTTCTGATTAAAGAATGAAAAATCAACTTGGTAGAGAAACGGATGATTTTGAGAACCTGATTAATGGGCAGTCTTTTTCTGAACTTCATAACCATTTCTGTGCTAGATAACATTACCTTTACATTCTGTAAGTTTATTTCAGACAAATTCTTCACTGACAGGTTCACGTGCTTTCACAAGGAAAATGAGGAGCAAGACTCCACTTGTCATTTACCAATATTTTTCATCCATTTTCATAGTTCCAAATTCATGGTTGCTGCTCCCCCAGAAACCAATTAGAACACTGATTTATAAGCCACAGGAATAGAAATTTGTGAAATACTTAATCAGTAATATCTTGATATGAAAAACACCAATATCTTCATCTCCAATGAAACAAAGAAAAGGCTCCCCAAGATGGGATTGAAAGATTTTTTTTCAGCATAGAAGTTCATGTTTTAGCTAGTTGGTTACCTGTGTTCTCAGATAAATAAATTCATGTTCACTAAGGGACCTGCCGTTCTGCAGAGCTGGGTGTCCTCACCTCCAGTTCGAGCCAACAGTAACAATGGTTTTCTGTACCTCCCAGCTCCCATTGACAATAATGTAGATTCTTCTGCGAGCCAGATGCGTTTAGACTGTAGTCAAGAGGATTTTTTAATAATATCAATTCAGCTTGGCTCTTATTGCAGATAAGATCTGCTGCAAGATCAACACACAGATGGAAACTAAACATATTGTTGTTCATGTCGAATGAAAAATAGGGAGCTTTTAAACATTGCTCTAACTGCTAGATGACTAGCACGTACAGACCAATAAACCTCTGCCCTTGGACAAGTCTTGTCATTCTCTCCACTGAAAATCAGTTTTGTTGTACTCATCAGCTGTATTGCATCATACTTGGTGCCAGAAAGAAAAACCCGAAACACACACAAGAAACTGAGTAACAAAGCACCCAAAATTTCTATATCCTGTATGGCCAAGTTTGCAGGTTTACTTTTTTGCTGTAAATAAAAACATTCTTTTCTTCATCATTAATGCAGAAGAAAACTGCTATTCAACACATCAGCGAGAACCCCCATTACCTGTAAGGCCACTACTGTAATCCCTGATAATTTCTTGGGAGCAGAATCAAAGGACTACAGCATGCGGCTTCAATAAAGAAAATGGAGCCAGAATAAATAGAGAAAACATGAAAACAGTGATTTTCTGGCGCTCTGTTTGAAAGGAAGAGTTAAATTAATACATGAAAAGATCCTATCAGCTCTGACTTGTCTGAGTTATTAATTGAACACTTTCTTGGAAACATGTAGATAAAGACGTGTACCTTAGAGAATAGGAGATAAGAGTGAAAGGAAAGGAGAGAAATTAGCAGTTTGGCCAGTTCACTCCCTTAATTGTCAAGCTACGGCTGTTCAAAGCTGCCTGGGGGAGCGTAATGTGAAATGGTAACTGAAGTGCAGGCTGATGATGCAGAAGATAAGAACTTCAGGATCATACTTAACCACACTTATCTTTAGGCACAGAAGAGGCTGTGAAGGCAGCTGAACGCTACAGAGCTGTTCTAAAACTAGACAAATGTATACGCCATGTGTTATAAGCAGTTCAAGCTGCTTCCTGTGATGAAAAACATGGACTGTACGGTAGACATACTACAGCTAAGTACAATAGATCCCATGATACAGTTGTTTAAAGGAATATTAGAGTGATGAAAGAAGTGATGGAATTCTGCTCTTTAGGAGGCTCAGAGGCTGAACGAGAGAGAAAAGGTTTACGCATGCAGACTTGGTAAATCTTCCTGATCCTGAAAGTTTGCGACCTAGAAGACAGTTTTATGCATGAAGAGCCTGGCCCCTCAGGAAGCAATACAGCTCTATGGGTCTGTGGCCCCGGGGAAAAGGAGAGGAGGGCAGCTCTGCTTAGCACTTCTCACCCACAGCCGCCAAAGGAGGTCAGCATCATTATCACCATTTCACAGACGAAGAATCTAAGAAGGGCACATCTGGAGTCAGTAGCCGTCTTGGGACCAAACCCCCTTCGTCACTTGGTTTCAGTCAGTTTCTATCCTTTCTGCCTCGTTTTGTCCCCCACAGAGCACAGTGAAGTGTCCAACTGTACGACTCAGATAATACCAATACAGTAATAAGAAACAACCTTATTAAAATACTAATTGCAGCACTAAAATGTTTTCTATGAAATTATCATAGCTGCCAATATTCCATCATGAACGTACAAAAGTCTGATTATCTTTTCAATAAAAGCAGAGAAATGCTAGTCTTTAAACTCGTTATCATTGCAAACCAGAATGCTATCATAACGCGTGAGAACTTTGGGTTGCAGCTGTAAAATTCCCAAAAGTCTTGTGACTCGGTTATAACTTCGTTAGAGATTATTACCTTCCTCACTCACATAACTCCCACGTTCGCTTTTGGGAAACAAAGTATACATTCCACAAAAGCAACCAGTAAATGTTATTTAAATAAATGAGAGATGGGGAGGGCAATTTATCCTACAACATATTGCCGTACAATGCGAGGCTAACATTTGCACATCTGGTTTCAAATCATACAATGCATTTTTAGAGGCAAAATTAAAATCAATGCTGATCTCTGATGCTATTTTTGATGGGGTCAGCGTGTATCCTAAAGTTAATAGATAGGAAATAAAATTCTTTGATATGTGTAAAGATACATTTTAATTAGTTTCTCAACCAAACATAAACTGAAAATTACTACTGCCTTGGGCAAGCTTGAAAAGGAATAAAATCTAGTGTTAACCAGCGTTTCTTAACCACTTGACTCTGCCTAGAATGTACATTGGAAAACTCATTTTTCAATGCCATTTTACATAGGAACAACAATTCCTTATAGTACCTTCTGATGACGTTTAAATAACTTCTTTCAAAAATTTTGCTCTGAAGTGGATTCTATCAAAAATGTAAATTGCAAAAGTTTCTATTTAATGTCAGTTTACCTGTACTTGAAAAAATAACAACTTTATGTAAAAAGTTTCACATAAATTCCTACCCAGGAGTGATCCTATTTGCACAGTAAATCCTGTAAGGCACCGAGTCCTGCTCTTATGTTTTACAAATGAATGACTATTGCCATCTACTGTTGGAAAAAATACCATCCACAGCAGGAGCACATCCAGCCGACCTTCACAGCACAGATAAGAGGTAGAAAACAAAGACTTCGCCAGCCATTGGGGAGCCGCTCATCCTGCCGAAATCTTTGAAACGCAACATTCAACTGGACAAAGAGCAGCATGAAAGAAGGTATCTTCTCTTCCCAAACCATCATCATTTTTAAGTCTGACACAAGTAGGAACTTTACATCAATCCAATCAGTGACAGCAATTCTTTCTGTACGGATTTACGGGCTTGTAAGAATTCTCCAGTAAGTGCAGCTAGAGTTGAACACACACAAATTAAAAGATTAACTAATAAAGTTTAATTTTAAGGCACTATGAGGGTCAAGTTATGATCATGCCCCTGCAAACCAAAACCAATAAATGCAGCTTGAGGGCAGACCTGGTCTGACCCATCAGGCAGGTCAAAGTCACCGAGCACAGGACCCGGAGCTGTTCTCCCAGGCTCTTGTGTCAAGGTTTAGTATTGCCTGAGCTTGGGTTTTCCAAACTTTTTTCGGATAAAACAACTCTCCCGCCTGGGTGTGTTAAGCTGAATACAGAGAACCGGGCAAAGAAAGGCACAGAAAGTTGTTACTTGCTTAAAACATCTTTAGCCCGTAATTTTAGTGTTTACAAAGGTTCGATTGCATGACTTCACTTTACCATTAAATTACTTATTTTAAAATGATTGAGACGTATGCTGCTTCCATTCCCTTTGCTGATAAATATCCTTAGATACCACCTCCAATCACATTCGGAAAGTCCCCCTTGTTGAGGCAATCAACAAACAGCATTAGGGTAGGGTTCTATTAATGTTTGCCAGACCTGTCGGAGGTTAAACAGCCTTTGAATTAAACCATTCTTTGCTCTCTGATAATTATTATTTCTCCTTAAGACACTTTTTGTTGTCTCATAAGCAAGGTCAATTTGAACTGTTTTGTCAGACTCAATACCGTTCAGCGCTAACTCTGCTGCTCTGTTCTCACAAAGCCTGCACGCACTGTCACCTCCATGAACGACTTCTGGAAATATTTAGTTTTCAATAAGCGAAAAACCCCAGCTTTTCTGTTGGTCATTTCAAGTATTACACACAAAGTCATACCACCATGTGAATCCGTGCTGATGTACTTAAGTTGGTGCATCTAAACCTCTCAAACTGATGTAAAACTTCCTTGGTTTGGTTTGTGGTGCACTGGCACGTCACATACAACCCAAACAGTCACCACCGGTTTTAAATTAATGCAAGAAAGCGAAAAGATAAACTGGAAAGATCTTAATGAAACCATGGTAAGATAAAATACTGCTGCTTTCACATACTGCAAGTTCTGCAGAGAGTAGAGAAGAGTTTTTGTTGAGATCAGGAGGGGGGATGATGTTGAGAGGTGACTGAGGGCCGAGTCCAAGGTGGAGGCAGAAGGGGAGCACAGGTCAAGACCCCTGCGTGCCACACATCGCCACAGCTGGAATAAATCCCAGCTGAGATCTCACACTTAAGGAGGAGCATTTGCAAATGTGGTGCTGGGGAAAGTATCCTCAGCATCCCCAAACCCAGTAGTTCTTGAAACACGCCCAGAAAAGGGCTATTTGCACAAGCACAGCAATATTAGACCTCCTGTTATCCCATCCACCCTGTGGATCTCCTAAGGGATTTCATCCACATTATGCTGCTTTTCTCTAGGTTCTCCACAGAAAGGGAGCGATTTCCCACGGGAACAGATAACTCTAGGGCGTTTAGAAACAGCACACAAGGAAGATGACCATGCTAAAGGAAGGGAACCGCGTGCACCTTGAGTGGTGTGCAGTGAGGCCACTCCGTACTGCTCGGGCTGCTGGCAGCGCTTTATCAGCTTTGGCCAAAGCACTTCCCACGTACCCAGCCTGATACGGTGAACGTCATACGACTGACCTCGAACAGTGGAAGTGTCCAACCTAAGCAGATGCGAGGAAGACATCCTTCAAAGCTCACCATCTAAACATCAGCTACAGAACCTCCCGATGACTCGGTGTTAATTTGTGAGCATCTGGCACTCGATAACAACTCACCCAGGATGCACAGTCCCAATTCCCAAACGGCAGCCCGAAGTAGGAGCCTCAATAACACGCTTTCATAACTTTACTGAGCACAAGTGCTCCTCTTCTTCCAAACGTCATCACCTCCCTCCGGATCGCTTTGCGTCACAGCTAGCATTGGTGAGAACTTCCCAGTGCACACAAGCTTCAAACCAACCATTATATTTTTTAAAAAAAACAAATCTGGAGATATTAACAAGAGCACTTACGCTCTGCAGGGAAGAAAATCCACGTAAAGCTGAGCATGGCACTGAGGTGGACCTGCTGACGCTTGCGGGTGACTGCTACTCGCTGTCAGCTGAGTTCTGCTCAGGGGAGAGCCATCAGGTACAGTTTCTTTCACACACCAAGGTAAGCAATGCTTCCAAACGGTTTTAAACTCTTCAGGGGATAAATTGCTGAGAGCTTCGGTTTTGATTCCTAAAGAGCCACAGTAGTATCTTTTTTTTGACTCTTTCACTGGAGTCGGGAAGGCAGCTGCAGAAACAGTAGCAAGCTGTAGCAACAGCCACGTTTGTTGTAGTCTCCACGACAATACCATATTGCACAAAGTTTTCCTTGATGCCAGAAATAAACAGACACAAAAGTAATCTGGGTTCTCCGTTTCTAAACATTTCCTTTCTGACACATGGATCTGCAGAGCATATGCTTTTCCATGCGCATGGAAACTTGGCAGTTTAAGATTATCACCTCTTTCAGAAGCGACAGCAAAGAAAAAAAATCATTTTAAATGCCACAAAACCAGATATATTTAGGGAACAAGGCTTTTCTCAGGGAAACAAGACACTTGGAAGACAAGGAGAGCTTCATTTGAAAAAATAACGTGCTAAGCCCATGAAATATCTTGGCTTTGCATGCTTAGCTGCAAGTCTGAAATGACGTATTTGATGCTAAGTGAAAGCTGTTGCTCAGAAACAAGATAAAGCAAAGAAAACATAGAAGTTACTTTGAACATTTCCAGCGGCAGAGCCAGCACTAGTTTTAGCTAGAATGGGTTTATTAAGCGACAGTCAGAGTCTGCCACCAGAAAGGACCTATGTATCTTCACGTGTGTGATGTCAGACTCTCCCATTTCCACTTACTCTGGCCACAGAAGGTTTCCTTCAAACAGAATTTTAAAAATTAACTACCCAAGTTGACTCCCATTCTCTGTGCAAAGGAAAAAAAAAAAGGGAAGGCCACAAGATGGCACTGGTCAAACACTCAGGAAATTATTGCAGAGTTGGTAAAACCTGAGCATTGAGTCATTCATGCCCAAGGCCAGTTTCTGGGGCCATGTCCTTTCCCAGCGGAGGTGAGACCTGCGACGGGGCAGCCTCACGCTTCGCTTCCATCGCGCATGGCACACACGTGCGCCCGCATTTCTGGTGAGTTTTCTTCTAGAGTGGTTGATCCTGGCCGCAGGAGCACAGAACAGGTTCGGCCTAGGTAAGGGCCACCAGCCGAGGTGGCCGAATAGCCCATTTCCACGATGAAATGGGCTATTGATGCCGTAGGAGGGTGGCCGTGCGGGGATGGGCTCTCCGCACCGCTCCTCCAGAGCGATGGTGCTTGGCGTGGCTGCGGTGTAGCGCGGCCAAAGCCTCCAGGCCAAGAGCAGCAGCCGGGGACAAGCCCCGACACTTTCCCCCTCGCAATCTCTTCCTCCGCACCTCGGTGAAGCGTTTGGCGACGCCTCCCCGTACTCGGAGGCTTGAGTGTTTTTGCAAAATCGGCCTCGTGCTTCTCAACTCGACGAGTAAAAAAATCGACATTTCCCAAATTCGACGAGTAAAATTCAACATTTCCAAGCTTCCGCCACCGCAGGGCTCTCCCAGCTAAGATCTCATCGGCGGGGAGCCCGAGCCCAAGCCCGGCCTCCGGCTGGGAGGCGACCCAGCCGCCGGCGGACGGGGGCACTGTGCGGCTGC
>VZZY01007761.1:137-14946 GCA_013400335.1 Eurystomus gularis | reverse complement strand
CAAACCCGTATTTCTCCAAGAGAAGGATGTTGTAGGGGACCGTGTTGAAAGCCTTGGAGAAGTCCAGATGGATGACATCCATAGCTCTTCCCTTGTCCACTGATGCAGTCACTTCATTGTAGAAAGCCATCAGGCTGGTCAGGCAGGACTTGCCCCTAGCAAAGCCATGCTGACTCTCTTGGATCACCTCCCTGTCCTCCACGTGCCTTAGCATATCTTCTAGGAGGATCTGTTCCATGATCTTCCCAGGCACAGAGGTGAAAGGGGTGGAGGGGATAGGATCTGGCCCTGTGCACCCCTCCGCACCCACAGCCCTTCTCCCATCGCCTAGCCCAGGTCCTGTGTCCAGCACACTCACCTCTGCACCTCTCCACGGTCCTCTGCCGCAGAGCCCCAGCCCCCGAAGGGAATAACCTGCTGCAGTGGGGTGGGGGGACAGAGAAATCATTGAACTGGTTTGGTTGGAAAAGACCTTTAAGATCATCAAGTCCAACCGTTGACCCAGCACTGCCAGGGAACGCTAAACCATGTCCCTCAGCACCACATCTCCATGGCTTTGAAACCCCTCCAGGGCTGGGGACTCCACCACTGCCCTGGGCAGCCTGGGACAGGCCTTGACAACCCCCATGAAGACATTGTTCCTCATGCCCAACCTAAACCTCCCCTGCTGCAACTTGAGGCCATTTCCTTTCACTTGTTCCTTGAGAGAAGAGACCAACCCCACCTGGCTCCAACCTCCTTTCAGGGAGTTGTCGAGAGCCAGAAGGTCTCCCCTCAGCCTCCTTTTCTCTGGGCTCAACAACCCCAGGTCCCTCAGCCGCTCCTCACCAGACTTGTGCTCTAGACCCTTCCCCAGCTTTGTTGCCCTTCTCTGTGCATGCTCCAGCCCCTCAAGGTCCTTCTTGGAGTGAGGGACCCAAAACTGACCCCAGGATTCAAGGTGTGGTCTCCCCAGTGCCCAGTCCAGGGGGACGATCCCTGCCCTAGTCCTGCTGGCCACACTAGTGCTGACACAAGCCAGGATGCTGGTGGCCTTCTTGGCCACCTGGGCACGTGCTGGCTCATCTTCAGCCACTTGTCAACCAACACCCCAAAGTACTTTTCCCACTGGACACTTTCCAGATGCTCTTCCCCCAGCCTGGAGCATTGCATGGGGTTGTTGTGACCCAAGGTCAGGACTTAGCCCTTGGCCTTGTTGAAACTCATCCCATTAGCCTTGGCCCATGGATCCAGCCTGGCCAGTTCCCCCTGCAGAGCCTCCTGACCCTCCAGCAGATCAACACTCCTGCCCAGCATGGTGTCATCTGCAAAATGACTGAGGGTGCCTCAATCCCCTTGTCCCAACCATCAATAATGATATTAAAGAAAACAAACAACAAACCCACAACTGCTTTTAGGATGCTCATCAGATGGGAAACGAGCTGCACAGAGGCTGAAGAGCACTCGGCCCTGCTCCCTCCTGGGTCTGCGCTTGGCCCTGTCTAACACAGGGGCTGCCATCCTGTTTTTCCACCTATTTTCCTCCATGGTGCTGTCCCATGTGCTGGGAAGCAGAGTTCCCAGGAGTCAAACCCAGCCCCAGTGGAAATAAAGCATCTGAGGCTGAGCAGCACAGCCTGAGGGTGCAAGATGGTTTGGGCTGGGCAGAGATAGTTGTAGGAACATACCAAGCAGGGGCACATTCCCTAAACTCTCTTTTCTCAGGGACTTCATCAATCCCAGGAGCTGGGAGATCTGGCACAAGCCAGAGCTCTTCCTGGACGAGCCCATCTCCAGTGCTAGGCCAGGTTATTTACCCCACAAGGTAACCCAGGGTGAGACATGCCTGGAGATGGAAACATCTGGGAATGCTTCACCGAGAGCAGGAGGACCTGGACATCACCCTCCTTCCCACGCAACATCCAGCTTTTGACCTGCAAAACTTCTTCTCCCCAGCCCAGCCAGACCCTCATGCTCCCCATCTCTGCAGTACCTGAACATCCCAGGGCTGATCCTGCTTCTCTCCCACCGAATGCAGCTGGGCCAGTTTCCTGAAGACCCAGGAACTCCAAGTGATCCAGGCAAGGCCACCAAGAAGGGCAGCGAGGAACCAGCACATTGCCTCCAGCAGCGACTCCTGGGGTGTTCACACCGTTGGTGGGAGCAGCCAATAGCAGCCAGACCCTTCGCTAGGAAGCTAAACGAAGGAGCAATTAAAGAGGTTAAAAAGAAATCTGGAAGCGCAAACAGAAACCATCGTCCACAAAGCCACCTGGTTTGGGTTTCTCTCCACTCAGGTCTTGAGGGGCTTTGGTGCCAACTGGGACCAACACTGCGAGGACCAGAGGGACAAGTGCCAAGAAACAGAAATTAGCATTGACCCACTCCACTCACAGTCAAATATAGACTCGCACGACCTCCCTCTCCCAGCAGCGAGAGCTCCTGAAGTCCTAGACACCGGTCAAAGTCCGGAACAGCTCAAAAAACCTCTTTGGAACACGGATTGACACGATGGGATCTGCAGTAAGGATCAAGCGTGTCCACAAACAGCCACCTAAGGTGAGCTTCCAGATGCCACAGCAAAGAAAACAGCTGGAGGCCGCCTGACCCTCGCTGCGACCAGACCCCACCTCTCTGGAATCAAGCAGCTGCGTTGCGGGTGGCTACACCTCAGCAAACGTCAGGATCAAGCCTCTGATTTCCAGCCATCCCGTCTTCCTGAGCTCGGACAAAGGCAGGAAAGGTCAGTGCCAAGCCCACCACCAGCCCCGGCAGCACCGATGAACACCGTGGTTTCCCTCCAACACCCTGTTGGACAGGGTGATTTCGGTGCTTTAATTAGCAGTAACTTTAATCAAGCCTCTAACATGATCCTCGTTCCAGACGCGCTCTCCAGGTGGCCAACAGCAAACGCTTGGAATTTGGCTTTAATTTATACCCAAAAACTCGGGAACAGGTGGCGAGGCTGGAAGATTCGACTCGGGAAGAGCCTCCCTCCCTCCAAACGCAGCAGGGACAGCAGGAGCATCACCCAGCTGCCTCTGCCCGCAGCTGCCTTCAGTGCTGCCCTCCTCGTCCTCCTCCTCCTCATCCTCCAGGGAAGGGCAGAGCTGCTCAGGTCATTGCCATGCAGCCGGCGTTTAACTCCCAGCCCACCCGAGCCCAGCGTTTACGGCATCAGCCTGGGCCACCGGTTATGTTGAGCCGCCACGAGAGAATCCCAAATGCTGTGCTCGACTTCGGCGCGCTCAGACCAGGGCGGGGAAGGGAAAGGGGGTTAAAAAAAGGGGAAAGAAAGAAAGAAAAAAAATAGGTCTTTTTGAAAATAAAGCCAAGCGTGGAAGTGCCTGCTCAGGCAGAGCGGCAGAGGCGGCTGCTGAGCACCGAGCGCCTCGGCAGCACAGATGGGAGAGGCTGGATTGAGGTCCGGGTGTTCGCGGCCACTTTCCAGCCGCTGCTGCCGGAGCCGCGCCGCAGGCAGCACGGCGAGAGCAGCCTCCCCGCCATTTATCTTCCTTTCGGGGCTGGGACATGCCCAGTATAAAGAAAGGTGCTGCTGCTGCAGTGGGTAGAGCCTTCTCATGGTCTCATTTGCTGAGGATTCGGGTGCTGGAAGCAAAACCGATGCTTGTGCAGCGAGGGGATGGCGTTGGCCACGGCAGCAGCTCTGCAGGCGTTGCTACAAGGATGCTGCAGCTCCTCCAGGCCAGCATCCCGGCGGTGATCCTTCCAGCAGAGCAGACAAAGAAGCCACTGGCAGCAGGAGGCACCCTGGAAGCTGAGCCAGATGCTCCTTTCTCTGACTTCATGGCTAATTAAAAACCAGCGAGGTTGGGAGCAGAGCTTGACCTGCTGCAGCCATGAGCCAGCGGCCAGGACCAGCAGATCCCACCCCAGAGCTGACGGGTGTCCCCAGACCATGACCTGCTCAGCGGCAGCCTCTTCTCTGCAGTTTAATCCAGCTTCCTTTTACAAGTAGGAAATGGAAATACCAGTACTTGAGGTGACAGCCCTAAGGCTACATCCAGAAGCAGTGTGAAGATAACTGGGCAGTGACAGGGAGCAGGGAGGAGGAACCAAGACCATCACGCTTCAGTGCTACCCAGGAGAAAACACCCGCTTAATATTTAAGTTCAGCGCCTTCCAACAAAATCTGTCCTAAACCTCCTTTTGGGAGGAGAACATGGTGTTTCCAGATGCTCCCACCCAGGGCAGGACCTGGAGGTGTCAGGTACAAGGAACAGAAGCTCCCTCCAGTGACCTCTCCCCATATCACCAACCCCAGCACACCTCCACAGCTACAAGACCACGTTCAGGTTCTTTCCTTGTCCTATTTCACGACCGATTTTGATGGTCCTTTTGATCCACCCTATTGATGTCCAAGTGGCAGAGGTTAGGCTGGGGGCATTCCCAAACCAAAACCAGTTAATTCCCCTAGAACACAAGGAAAACTCCATCAAAGAGCATCTGTTACTGGTACTCACCTACCCGTCCCCACAGCCCTCATGTGCCATCTCCAGCAAGATGGAGGCTTAAGGAGGCTCCTCCTCAAGGACGATGGGGTCGGTCCACCCGTGGCACCCAGCAAGGCCAGAGCTGGCAGCGGTGAGGCCGCACAAAGCACCCACATCACCGTTGTGGAAGGGAACGGAGGGAATGGCTGGATTTTGAGCGAGAAGGCCCAGCTGCCGCAGGCAGAAGACACGCTCTCTCCATACCCGTCCTTGAGATCACCCACTGAGCGCTGGGAACAACCGCACACACACCGTAGAGAACCACAAGGACACAGGTCTGCCATCTTTCCTCTAAAAAAGAACCCCCAAACTTTACCTAGACCCTGAAAAAAGCCACCTGCAGCACTTGCAACCCCAAAAGGAGCAGGAAGCAGCGTCCTGCCACCCCACAGCCCCACAATCCTGCGTTCTGATGGACATGCTTAGAGAAGAGACCCAGAACTTTCCAATGAGACAGGTATTTATTTCGTTCAAGCGCTAAGGATTTTTTTGTTGTTGTTGTCGTCATCGTTTCATATTATCAAACAGAGCTGAGGTACCAGTGACATTCCAACATGAAGAAAAGGAACCTTTTTTCCCCCCCTTATACAATTTCTTCAACTACTTGTATCAAGACAAAAGGTGAGTGATGGAAGAGCTGCGTCATGTACTGTACAACCATCAAGCCAGAGCGCGGAGGAGAAAAGAAACAAGAGCAGAAACCTTCACTGTTTACAAAATCATCGTGAAAAAGAAAGTCTGTTCCCATGGTTCTATCAGCCAAGAATGGAGCAAAATAAAATGAATCTGGCAGACGGATGGTGCGAGGAACTGCGGGGCAAAAATAAATTAAGGCTGCGTTGCTCCTGTGCTCGCTTATGGAAGTGTCTTTTCTCTGGAAAAGGGGGATTAGGACAAGATTGAGCCCTGCGGTCGCGTTAAGCACTGACTGTCAGCAAGGACACACGTTAAACGTACCTGGCTGTCCAAGCAGGGACCTCCTGGGGGATAAATGCCAAACAACTCGTCCTTGTTCCTGCAGCCACTGGGCTGTGCTGGACATGGAGCTCACGGACTCACTCCTTCCTAGAGCTTTTTGAGGTTTTTTTTTTTAGCTTTTCTACAGGTTTTTTTCTGACCAAACCTGCTCGCAGCCACGCAGCGGCCCTCCTCCAGCAGCTTCCACAAGCTGCTCGTCCACTGTAACCTGCACGTGCTGAGCCAGCTCCTTGCAAATCCAGTGCTTAAAGCTTGTAACTGTGGGAAGTGGAAGAGGGTTGGTTATAGCAGAAGCAAAAAAACTTGTGGAAAACAGGCAAACAATGACCAACGTAAGCTGCGCCAAGAACCAAAGGGATAAAACCCAACCAAACTGAGATGAGAAAGCAGCAAGATGAAGCGTTTTTGCACAGTTACTACCAGTACGACACAAGAAAAGCAGCCAGGTTTCCTTTCCGCCAAGAGTTTCTTTTAAATAAAGAATGATCCTCGGTCACGTATCATTGATGTTTATTTCAAGACATGCCACGTCAAAAAAAAAAAACCAAAACAAAACAAAAACTCGCCTTTAATATTGCGTTATAAAAGCACTTTACATCTCGTTCTGCCTTTATCGTTGTGCAGAGTTGCTCTAAAGCCCAGGGCAGGGCACGAGTCTACCATTCATTTGGGGAATGAAGAATTCCAAACCTTTTTAGGCCCGTTTCCTGGTGAAAGTGGTGGTGAGGACGATTCTCTTCCCCGGTTGGTTATTTTAGATGGTAGAGGGGCAGAAGAGAACAAAGGAGGAGCCTGAATATTCGCTTGCAATTGTTGCTTTAAGACTCGAGAATTCCTTCCTGCACTGTTAACTCAGCCGTATCCGCCCAGCAAACAATGTATTTACAATTGTGTTTATTAACTTACACAGCAACTTCACAATGACTAGTAAAGATTAAAAGGGTGCACTTCTAGTGTGTTCGATTCCGTGTTTCTCGGGTAGCTACATCTCGCGAACATCAGCAAAGCTCTAAACAAGATTCCTCGGCACAACAGAACCAAAAAAAAAAAAAAAAAAGAATGAAAAGAGTACAAAAAAAAGAAAAAAATTAAGCGGAGAAATAAATATCAAAGAAAAATGGTTAATTGTAAGCCTCGTTAAATAGAAAACTAAATTCCTAGTTATTGAACCGAACTATACAGCTCTAGTGAACCAAACTAAATTGACTCAGAAGACTGAAGGTAAAAAAAAAAAAACCCGCTAAAAAATAAAGGCATAAATCTGCAGAATCATTAAGTTGGTTTCCATCCTATGAACCTCCCTCCCTTTCCACCTAAGATCTCTCCACTAGATTTCGGTACGATCAGAGCAAACACCCCCTTCCCTGGCTGACCTACGACCACGCTACGGCAAAGCGGCTGCGATTCCCCCTCGGCCGCTCCCTCTGTCCCCAGCCCCGACCCGGCCTCCGAGCTCAGCGTCTCCTCGGGGTAATCCAGCTGCTCTCGCCTCTTTCTGCCACATCTAAAAGGTTTCAATCTGCTTTGGCAGGTTTTAGCACCTTAATATATTTCCCCTAAAAACCAGAAGCTTTCTCCTCCCAACAGCTGAAACGTTACGTTCCCGTCTCTCGGGCTGTAATAATTTAACTTCATCGGTGTTCTACATAAACGGAAAAAAACCCAAAATGCTCTTAAAACTCATCTTGCACTCGAAACGTTATTTTCCCTGTTTCCTGCAAGTGTTCTGCTAATGCACATCCACCCTTCCCTTCCCCGCTGGATCCTCCAGAAGCCCTTCATCCCATTCATGAATATATTTTTCTATTTCTCAAGATGCTCTCTTGGAAATGTTGACGTTGCCTTGGCAAGAACTAAAAAAATTCAGCAGCCTTTCGTGGTGTCGAAACCCCCCCGCGCAGCTTGGGTTGGGGCTTTGAAAACCAGTCAGACTCTCTCTGCTCCCAAGATTAAGAGCTTGGTTTTAATTATTATTTATTAGCGTAAGGATAAGCGATTAACCCTCGGCACACGCCGCCTCTGCCTGCGTTCCCTGACTGCTCTCTAGTCACCTCCATGCCAGAGAAATCAGACGGGCGGGAGCCACAAGCGTTCTTCTGCACGTACGTCTCGCCTAAGTCCCATTCAAAACTTACTCGGTTTCCACCCTTTTCAAAGTGCAATATCGTAACATATTAAAAAAAGGAACAAATATTAAGAAATTGTACCTATTTTTTTTTTGATTTTTTTTTTTTTAAAGTTATAACTAGAATATGCTGGAATATTTTGGCTTTTTTTTTTTTTCTTATAAATAATGAAGACACTGACATTTTCTTTGTGTGTGTGTGTGTGTGCTTGTGAAGCTAATAGATCATCTCCACGAGACAGCCAGCGATGATGAACTGCAAATACGTTATTACTGAAAGGGGAAGGTTCAAGCCAATATTCACACTGCAGTCAATGGAGAGTAAAGGGAGGGAAAGCAAGTGATGTTCTGGAGGAAGGTAGAAGCCATGTGGTATTAGCAGGAGCAGCCTCCTTCACTGACAGGCTGCTCTTGAGGCTTTTCCAGTTTTATGTCAATCACTGGGAGGAAGAAGTTAAGGCAAACCGATATTCAACTCTCCTTCCCCGCCAGTGCAGCTGGGGCAGGATTTTGGCGGGCGTTTTCAGCTCCGTATTTCCCACCAAAATAGTCGCAGAAGTATTTTCAAGAGCTTTTCAAAAGAGCAGCTTCAAACCAAAGGCAAGATGCAGGTTTAGAACAAACCCACTGCATTTTTCTCCTATCTCCCTGAGCATTGGCGCCTTCTTAAGTACACGGAAGAACATGTCTGACCCCAAATTTCTGTCCCTAACCGGAGTCTGTTCTTCCCCAGCAATCTCGTCTGGCTCCAAAGCGAATCCTGGACTGATTCAAGATCTACACGCTGAAGAGTCTAATCATCATTTCCAAAGGAACCACTGAGAGCTTGGAAACGCAGTTTCAAATCACAGAATAGTTTGGGTTGGAAGGGACCTTAAAGATCATCTTATCCAACCCCCCTGCCATGGGCAGGGGCACCTCCCACTAGAGCAGGTTGCTCAGAGCCCCAGCCAACCTCGCCTGAAATGGTTCTAGGGATGGGGCATCGACCACCTCTATGGGCAACCTGGGACAGGGTCTCACCACCCTCAATGTAAATAATTTCTTCCTTACCTCTAGTTTAAATCTCCCCTCTTGCAGTTTAAAACTATTACCCCTTGTCCTGTCACTACTCTCCTTGACCAAGGGGCCCTCCCCATCTCTCCTGTAGGCCCCCTTCAGATACTGGAAGGCTGCAAGAAGGTCTCTGTGGAGCCTTCTCTTCTCCAGGCTGAACAAGACCAACTCTCTCAGCCTGGCCTCACAGCAGAGGGCTTCCAGCCCTCCCATCATTGCTGGGGCCTCCTCTGGCCCCGCTCCAACAGGTCCATGTCTCTGCTGTGCTGAGGACTCCAGAGCTGCCCCAGCACTGCAGGGGGGTCTCCCCAGAGCGCAGCAGAGGGGCAGGATCCCCTCCCTCGCCCTGCTGCCCACGCTGCTGGGGATGCAGCCCAGGAGGACATTGGCTTCTGGGCTGCGAGCACGTTGCCAGCTCATCTCCAGCTTTTCACCCCCCAGCACCGCAAAGTCCTTCTCCACAGGGCTGCT
Organism: Eurystomus gularis; assembly: GCA_013400335.1. Classification (NCBI taxonomy): domain Eukaryota; kingdom Metazoa; phylum Chordata; class Aves; order Coraciiformes; family Coraciidae; genus Eurystomus; species Eurystomus gularis. Next base: position 5,823 of record VZZY01007761.1, on the reverse strand, counting down.
CTCCATCCCCTCGTCCCCAGTCTGGGTTGATACCCGGGCTTGCCCTGATCCAAGTTCAGGACCTTGTACTCAGCCTTGTTAAACCTCAGGACGTTTGCACAGGCCCACCTTTTAAGCCTGTCAAGGTCCCTCTGGACTTATTAGGTCCAGTAAATGCCCCAAGAGCAGCACCTTCAGCTTGGTGGGCACCCAGGCGTGGCTCTACCTGCTGGCTCAAAGAACAATGAAGTCCTAGCTATAGTCAAAGCCTGGAGGAACCCACAGAAGGACAGCTCTTGCTCCTCTATACTTCCCAGCCAAGTGGCAAGTACTTTCCTCCCACTGCCCTGTCCACACTCAGCTTCGGGACAGGCAGACTGGGTATGAAACACAGCAGCATGTGCTCCGCTCAGAGGCTCCACCAGCAGCACATTCTAGTGAGGCCATTCCTCCTCCCGCTGTGCGCATCTCTGACCCCTCAGGTACTTACACCACCCACAGCTTGCATGTGGAAGGCCCTGTACATGCCCTCCTGAACTCTCCCATCAATCCTCCCTCTCGTTAAACCGCTCTGCTCTCCCAGCTGCCACCTCCCTGACCTCCCCTCTCACTATGACAGCTAAAGGCACTGGAGAGCTCACTGCTTGGCACCAGGTGGTGACAATCTCCTCCCCTTGTGGCACTCCAATTCCTATGTAGCCTTTCACAGCAGCTTTGAAGGCTAATCCCCAAACCTGGCTGATGGCAGCTCAGCAGTTCTCTGATCAGTTAACACAACAAGGTCACACTGCCGGTCTTTCCAACTTAGTTCTCTACAGGGTTGAAGTTGGTTTTTATAGAGATTAGGAGGAAATAAACACAAAAAGAGAAACAAATGACCAATAATTCATCTCGAGTATTTGATCCTTCTGGCTGATCTAAACCTCAATATATATTTAAGTCAGAGACAGAATCATAGAAACATTTTGGTTGGAAGAGACCTTGAAGATCATCAAGTCCAACCATTAATTCAGCACTGCCAGGTCACCACTAAACCATGTCCCTCAGCACCACATCTCCACAGCTTTGAAACCCCTCCAGGGATGGGGATTCCACCACTGCCCTGGGCAGCCTGGGCCAGCCCTTGACAACCCTTGCCATGAAGAAATTTTTCCTGATGTCCAACCTAAACCTCCCCTGGCACAACTTGAGGCCGTTTCCTCTTGTCCTATCACTCAAGTCCTATCACCTTGATGCTTAAAATGAGCCTTGCCAGCTTCATCACTGAGCACGAGGAGTCCAGGATCCTTGAACCCTGCCTCAGTGTTCTGCAAATGAGCCAATGGAAAATCCCCAGTTAATCCCAGCACAGTTGTCTAGGAGACAATCACATTCAATTCATGCTATCTGCAGCTTGCAGGAAGTCAAATTCAAAGCGCCCTCATTGCACTCCCATTTAGAGCCCGCTGATCAAACCCCGCGTGCCCAGCAGCCAGCGCCTGTGCTTTCTACCACCACCCTCATTACGAAAGATGGTTGCTCATTAACCTTTTGGTGACCTGCATAACGAAATACTGTTGATCAATCAAGCCCATATCACACAGAGCCCGTGCCTTAGTTGCAATCCGCAGCCTCCCAAATCCTCCTCTCCCCTATGCAGCAAGATGCTTTGCAGGAGATGGAGGTGCAGAGTCAGGCTTGTCCCCCTCCTGCTGCATCCTTCCTCCAAAGCACCATGTCTTCTCCACTTACCAGCTACTAGCTACGTGATCCCAGCTGCAAATAAAACCCACAACCCTGAAAAAGTTCCTCTCCTCAAAGAAAAGCTCACCCACTTCAGTTTCCTTCCCTTCCCCAAGGCTGATCCCTTCAAGCGAGTCTGCTCCTCCCTTGCACCACAGATCCATGCCCAGAGCTGTCTGGGGTCAAGCACTGCAGCAGTGCCCTGGGATGTTATGGCATCTCCGTCCTTGGAGATTTCTCAAGCTTCCCTAACATGACCCTGAGAAACCAGCCTGATTTTGGAGTCAGCCCTGCTTTAAGCAGCAGAACTGGAGAAGGAACCTACAGAGGTCCCTTCCAACCCAGCTTATTGCAGGATTTTGCATCTGCAAGAGGCAAGGAGTTCTTTTCAGGGCCCTTTGCAGCTGCTTTCTCCTACTCCATGGTCTCCCCTTCCCTCCCCACATCCAACCTGCTCAAACACCAAGCACAGAATCCTTCTGGATCTGTTTGCATCCTTCCCATTGTCCTCCCTTTGGCTTTCATTCAGTTGTCCTCACTTTTATACCACCTCATAGCCCTAAGCACTCCTGTTTCCCCTGCGTCCAACCCTTAACACCCCTAGTCCCAGCCTTCTTCCTCAGGACTTCAAGCTCGGTTACCTGCCCCCATTTCCCCTCTTTTTGGGATGTCCACAAGCTGACCGAAGGCTGCAGGAGAGACTTTGCTCCCTCCTCCTTCATCTTCCTCATCCACAGTCAGGCCTGGCAGCGCTTTCCCACCGCTGAATCACAGCACGGGACGTGTAAAGGATACTGTCTTCTCTACTTTTGTCTTGTGTGCTTTCCATCCCAGGCAAGGCAGCTGCCACACGTCGGAAAAGCTGCAAGAGAATAAAAATTGTACTTTAAGAGAGCACAGCCCTGTCGGTACAGTTCAAACAACAATCAGACACAGCCTTGGGCACTATTTACACGGCTTACACCGAAAAGCCTGACACCAAATATGACCTTTATTCGTGAGGAAATGGCAAACCACATTTCTCTTGGTTTTGAAGATCAAATGTTGCTGGCTACAAGCAGCAAACCCTCTGTCACCTCCTCTGTCATGTGCTCAGTTTGGAATCCAGCATTTCTACCTCAGCTGCCATTGATGGTCATAGAGCCCAACAAAGTCCCCACCTCAGGGGGGAACTCGACCTTCAAATCTCCACAGAGATGTCTACACACAAATCTTCTACACAGAAGCATGGACATGCAGATAAAGTCAAACATGACATCCAGGAGCCTGCCACCAATATTGGATGAGCTGGCACACAGAGAAGAACATCAGAAAAGGGATGTATGGATCTACGAGGAGAGGCTGAGAGAGTTGGGGTTGCTCAGCTTGGAGAAGAGAAGGTTTCAGGGGGACCTTATCGCAGCCTTTCAGTACTTAAAGAGGCCGACCAGAAAGACACCTGGGGCCTGTTGGGACAGGACAAGGGGTGATGGTTTAAAACTAAAAGAGAGAGATTTAGACTAGAGAGAAGGGAGAAATGTTTGACACTGAAGGTGGTGAGACCCTGGCTGAGGCGGCCCAGAGAGGTGGTTGATGTCCCAACCCTGGAACCATTTCAGGTGAGGTTGGCCGGGGCTCTGAGCAACCTGCTCTAGTTGCAGATGTTTCTGCTCACTGCAGGCGGGCTGGACTATATGACCTTGAAAGGTCCATTCCCACCCAAACCGTTCTGTGATTCTACAATTCTAACACACTCCCTAAGCATCTTCTTCCAGGCTCCATGTTATCTGTGGCTCAGGCTTCCTGTGAACCAAAGGATCTTTCTTTCAGGAATTTGCCCAGTCTTTTTCTGATCACCTCAACTTTTGAGACCCCCTCCATCGTTACCCTGTTTATGCACGTAGAGTATAAAACATTGAACAGGAACACGTATCAAGTGAGCCTGCAGTGCCAAAGCAGTTGTTCTACCTCTCACTTAGACACTGTCTCCAGGTTGCCCAGTGAGGTCTTGGCTCCAAACTCTCTTCATAGTTTTATTCCACTTGAAGGAGGCTGAACAGTCAGACTGAACAGGACCAGTTCCCTCTCTTGCCTTTCATAGAATCATTAAGGTTGGAAAAGACTCTAAGTTCATCAAGTCCAATCGTCAACACAACACTACCATGACCACTAAACCATGTCCTCAAGTGCCACATCTACATGTTTTTTTAACACTTCCAGGGATGGTGATTCCACCACTTCCCAAGGCGGGCTGTTCCAGTGCTTGACCACTCTTTCAATAAAGAGATTTTTCCCAATATCCAATCTAATCCTCCCCTGGTGCAACTTGAGCCCTTTTCCTCTCGTCCTATCGCTTGTTACTCGGGAGAAGAGACCAACACCCACCTCTCTACAACCTCCTTCCAAGTAGTCATAGAGAGCAGTAAGGTCTCCCCTCAGCCTTATCTTCTCTAGACTAAACAGTCCCAGTTCCCTCAGCCAGTCCTCATAAGACATGTTCTCCAGACCCCTCACCAGCATTCCTACCTTTGCCCCAGTCTCAGACTTGTAGTTCCCACCACATGGCTCTTCCCCAGCCTACAGATCTGATCACTGTGCATGAGAATTGACTTGAATTTCCTGAGCCCGCAATAGTGTTATCCTGCACAGGAACAGCACAGGTAAAGTCCTTCAGCTAAGTGTCATTCCTCTGAGAAGCTGTCACGTTCAGCTGGTAGGAATCACACACATTTCTAGAGGAACACTCTCTTTTTCCACATGCCTTGGTGAGTGTGTGCAGCAGGACAGGACAGATGAGAGGGATGGAAGGAGAGCCAGCACCTTTACTATTCATCAGGGTTCTCAAATGACTACTTAATGGTTTCTTACCTTTGGAGAAGAGCCTAGAAGAGTTTTGATCCCAGGCTGACGTGCTCGTCACACCCCCAGACGTAAACATGTAGCATACACATACATATTTACACACCGTTACAGATGCGGTTGCCACTATATATTTCTTGTCTGCACATCATCGAGCATCCAGGACACTCGATATTCCCAGGTGCTCAACACTGCCATCCATCAGCGTGTTAAAATCGGCCCACCGCACAGCCGACAGCAGCTCAGGAGTCCCAAAACGCCTGGCGCAAGTCTGACGTCAGCCTGAATGTGCTGAACTGACATTATTGCACATTATTTCAGGCCTCTCCTCAAATGACACGGAGCTAAACCACTTATTCCCAGTGACCCACTTTTCACAGGAAACAGAGCCAAGCCACCGCCAGTCTGTTTATACCATGAACACGGGTACCTGAACAGCTTTGCTGCCCGAGCGCTTCTGAAAAGTCAGCCTCGAAGGCCCAAACAATGCCAGGAAGACATTACAATCACAGAATGGTTTGGGTTGGAAGAGACCTTAAAGATCATCTAGTTCCAATCCCACTGCCATGGGCAGGGACACCTCCCACTACACCAGGTTGCTCAAGGCCCCATCCAAACTGGCCTCAAACACACCCAGTGTTGGGGCATCTACAAACTCCCTGGGCAACCTGTGCCAGTGCCTGACCACCCTCTGAGTGAAAAACTTCTTCCTAATTTCCAATCTAAATCTACACTCTTCCAGTTTGAACCCGTTACCCCTCATCCTATCAGTACAAGCCCTTGTAAAAAGTCCCTCCCCACCTTTCTTGTAGGCCCCCTTCAGATACTGGAAGGCTGCAATGAGGTCTCCCTGGAGCCTTCCCTCTCCAGGCTGAACAACCTCAACTCTCTAAGTGTGGCCTTAGAGGAGAGATATTCCAGCCTTCATATCATTTCCATGGCCTCCTCTGGCCCCACCCCAAGAGGCCCATGTTCCTCTTGTGCTGGGAGCTCAAGCTGGACACAGTGCTCTGGGGGTGTCTCACAAGACGGGCAGAATCACCTCCCTCAACGTGCTGGTCATGTTTCTTTTAATGCAGCCCAGGATGCAGTTGGGGCTTTCTGGGCTGCACTCACACACTGCTCGCTCATGTTGAGCTTTTCATCA